>BRDA01006719.1:5876-18310 GCA_036984385.1 Crenuchus spilurus
CTTTAAAATGTTACATTTACTCAGATTAAACTTTTGATCTGTCATCTATGTTCTATTACAAATAAAATATTGACATTTGGCATCTTCACATCATTACATTCAGTTTTTATTCACAATTTGTTTAGTGTCCCAACTTTTTTGGAATCCGGTTTGTAAAAAAAGTGTCAAATGTCAATAAAAACAAGGTAATCATTTGCAAATCTGAGCCGTATTTAATCCACAATAGATCACAGAACATATTTGAGATGTTGAAACTCATTCAGAACTTCATGTCAGCAACAAAAACCTAAAAAAGTTGGGACAGCGGCACAGGCCTGTGGCACATTTGCGGTTTGGTTTTAGAGGAGCTCGCCCAACATATGTGGTTGTTTTTTGTGCTTTAACAAAGTAACTGCTTTATCAAATCACAAGTCAAAAGTTTGGACACTATTCTCATTCAATATTTAATATATTTCCCTACATTATAAATAAACACTGACGTCATCCAGACTCTGAGTGAACACATAAGGAATCATGTAGTAAACTTAAAAGTGTTAAACAAACCAAAACATGTTTTAGATTTTACTTCAAAGTAGACACACAACTGATGTCTCAAACACATTAAGAGGCAAGAAATGCAAGTCATGAACTCCTGACAAGACACAGCTGTTAACTGAAAGCCATTCCAGGTGACTACCTCATAAAGCTGACTGAGAAAATGCCAAGAAAGCTGCATCTAAACAAGAGGTGCCTACTGTGAAGAATGTCAAATATAAACATGTTCTGGTTTGTTTACTTGTTTGTTTACTAAATAATTACAGATGTGTTTACTCAGTTTAGATGACTTTAGTATTAATTTTTAAATTTTTAAATCATGAAAAAAAAACATTTAATGTCCAAACTTTTGACTTAATAAGCACTGCTCTACAATAAAGATGACAGAATGAATTGCTCGGCGAAGTCAAATAAAGTTTATTCAGTCTTATTCAATTAAATGCAATTAAGATCAATTCAAAGTGTTTAATTGGCAGCTTTTTACATGGGGAGATTCGTTAATTTTCGACACCTTTAAAATTACCTGGATAACCTGGATGGATAACATCAAGACGTGGACTGGATTATCAAGTGCTATCCTGCTACAAGCAACAAGAGACAGATGGCATTGGAGAGAAGTGACTCGTCTGTGCAGCCTACCATCACGAAGCCATGACAGCGTATGACATGATATGACATGAGACCTTTTGAGTTTGAGATGGACGAACTCAAAAAATGAGTGCAGTAAGTGCACTTAAAATGTCTGGCCTGAGTCATTTATGACCTGAAATAAAATGTTATTAACTGATCTCAGTGCAGGCTGCTGTACAAGCTGTCTGCCAAAGCTTTGGAAAAACCACGTTTATCACTCATCTGAAGACCATCAACACACAGCTCCTGTTTTGACACCCCAGCTTGGTGCTGCTCACTCCTCATTAACACCTATTAACACTCTCTGCCTCGTTAGGTAAGACGAGCCGTGGGCTTGGCTAGCAGCACGACTCCATCTCTCCACACTCCTCATTATGAGCTGCCGTGATGAAGATGCCTGTACAGGCCACCACCTCTGTGGTTTTTGGCTGAAAGAGCTCGTAAGTGGCTAAGAATAGACCTGCAGACCCAAACGGATCCCCTCTCTGCTTACGTCCTGTTCCTCACAGTCAGCACCGTGGCCCAGGTCCCAAAGGCACCAGCATGGAAAGTGATCTTTTTCCTCTCAAACACAGTTAGAGCTTAGAGGATAAACTGAGGTCAGATTGTCAAAGTCAATACTGTACGTGACTCTACAGCAAACGTACAGAAAAGGTCAGTTTAGCAAACAATAATACAACCAGTTTCCAATAAACTGTCCCAGCAGTGACGCAGAGTGATTTTCCAGCCTCAGCTCAGCTGCTCACCTTCTCCACAGCGCTCTCCTGTCCTTCCAGCAGGACAGTGGCAGCGTCCAGTCACAGAGTCACACGCTGCTCCGGAACAGTCACAGGATGCTGAGCAGCCAGCCCCGAACTTCCCCTCTGGACACTCTGCAAAAAGACACACACACACACACTTCTTATATAACACAGCGGCCACAAACTCAAGCCTGCTGTTCATCAAGTGCAACCAAAATGTGAAAAAAATGTGCTCCCTTAAGCTTTTCTTCAGGCCTGGTCTTTAACCCCTTAATGTCAAGACAGGCCACACATTGGCATCTTTTAGAATAACAGCGCAGGAGAAGGAACATTCTGAGGCTCAATATTGGATGCTCGTAATCTTCAGGCCCTCAGGCAGCACTGCATTAAAAACAGGCATGACTCAGTACTGGAAATCACTGCATGGGCTCAGAAACACCTCCAGAAAACATTGTATATGAACACAGTTTACTGTGCAATCCACCTCTGACCTCTGCTAATGCTGAGCTAATTCACTAAAACCAAAACAGGGCCAAACCCAGCTCTAACAGCAGGATCTAGCCAAGACGTCTGAGCTCAGAACTGAATAAACAGAGGTGCTGGCCACACACCGGTTGTTACAGTTTTTAGAAATTGTATGTGGTTTTATTTCTAAAGCTTAACTAATGCGAGTTGACACTGTGTTTTACTCACTCAGTGGTTCCTAGATTGAATATTTATGACATGACTGTGAGGTAAGTCTTTTGGTGGAAAATATGCGCAGCTGTCTGAGTCGCTCTCACTAATGTGTCTCTGCTTATTTAAGCTCCTCTCACAAGAATTTAAACATATATTTAGATTCAACCTATATACATTTGAAAAGTAGACCCTTTAATGTTTCCGGGGTGTATTTAGTTTTGTTTCTAGATTAAAATCTCACAGAGTTATATAAAAGTGTTTATGTTAAATTTCAGTTTTGTTCCCGCAGACAGGTCCACTGACTCCAAATGGTTAAGGAACATTTATTTTCTAAAATTCTCCCCCATTTTCAGTTTTTCGCAAATTTTTGCCCATCTTTGCTTCTGAGAGACTTAACATCCAGCTTTCTTATTAGTGTCACTTATTATTGCCTTTTGTTGCCTCTGTCCCAACGTTTTTGAGATGTGTTGCTGCTATTATGTTCTAGTTGAGCTATTAACGTCTCACTTTCAGCACTTGACGTGTTCTATGTCTTATTGTGAATAAAATATTGGTCTATGAGATTTGCACATCACTGCATTCTGTGTTTATTTACATTTCACAAGGTGTCCCAGCTTTTTTGGAACTGGGATCTATTATCTTCTGTTTAATCCTGATCAGGGTTACGGTGAGTTTCCTACACCTTCACTGGGCACAGGGCAGGGCATCACACATTATCCTAGCTAAGCCCAGGATAAGGTGCCATTCTATCGCACACACAACAGGACAATGTACCCGATTCACATGTTTTTGAGAATCCAAATCCCAAAACATAATCTTGTGATACTCAGGTGTGCTGATACTCACCTGAGTGAGACTGAGAGTGTGTTTAGTGCAGCAGGATTGAGGATGAGGGTTACCGTAATTGTCAGTAAAGCTCAAACAGCAGTGAGAAGCACACTAAGCAGAAGCCACACTGTATTACTGAGGAGCTGGCAGCTGAGATGAGAATTCCTTCCCTCTGTCCCTAAATGTGGCTGTAGGCAGCACAGATCCAAAGCAAATCAGCCCCTTGGAGGTCAGAACAGAGATCCAACAAACAAAAGTCCACTCCTGAGGCTGCAGGTGAACTTTGGAGGTGGCCCGATGCGACTCCCCTCACTGCCTGTTCTTCCTAATCGATGGCAGATGGAGCACTCCGATCATTTAATGACTTCCAGACCTGGCGTCCTCGTTGCCAGATCAGACATTGTGTAGAAATATTCCAGATATTTCCATCCCCCCCTTAGCGTTAGCGCAGGACGAGCCTGGAGGGAATCGGAGCTGCTGAAGTCACTCCAGCAAAGATAAATAACCTCCGTACACATCTCAAAGACCAGTCACCAGGCCCACACTGTGTCCAAAGGTTTGCGGACACCCCTTCTAATGAGTGCATTCGGCTACTTGAAGATGACATATGTACACACAGTTTGTCTAGTCCATGCCCATAGAATATGACGCTCTGGAACCTTGTCCTAATGCCAGGTGTGGTGAGCTGTAGAGCAGTGGAACTGTGTTCTCTGCTCCATCCAATACTTTTGGGATGAGTTGGGGATGAGGTAGTCATGGTGATCATCTAACACCCTGGCACCACCAAATCTCTTGTGGCTGAATGCAATCAAATCCTCACAGCAATGCTCCAAATCTTGGACAGCAGAGAGAGTTACAGCAACAAAAGCAGGATCAACTCTTTGATCATATTTTTTTTTTATCCTTTTTATCTTTTTTAATCTATCTTCATCCATTAGACTCTTCCACTCTAATAGAAACAGAAGTATAAGGATATGCTGCTAAAATTATATTTTAAACTCTCTTTTCTTACAGTCTCACAATCACAAGTATGGTGTCTAATGGAAGCCATGATGAGATGTGTAATGATTCACTAAGTCTCAGCAGAAGAAGAACTGATGATAAACCTTGGTCACACTTCTCTCCATGCCACCCAGCTGGGCACAGGCACTCTCCGGTCATGTGATGGCAGGGGACTCTAGATGGACATCGGCAGTTTGTCTTGCATCCCAGGCCATAGTAACCACTGTCACACTCTGAAAACCCAAAAACAAAAGACATTTAGTCACAGTATTGTCATTTTAGTGATTGTATAGTCTTAACACTCTGTACATGCCCTTGTCTTAACAGTCAATAATGACCCACCTTCAATAAACTCCTAAAATAAAGCAACATGAGACTAGAAGAGACTAAAACCTGACACTTGTTTTCATTACAATGCACATTATTATTATTATTATTATTATTATTATTATTATAGAAAAAATCACTTTAGTAACAGATGTGGGTATTTTATGAAGCAATGGTGTCTGAGAAGCTGATTTCTAGTGTTAGAGTGCCACAGGGATCAATTTTAGGCCCTCTGTTGTTTAACATATACATTAACAGTCTCCGCATAATGTTTCTAATGGTAATACACACTTTTATGGAGATGATCCTATTTACTATAGTACTGTGCTACTATACACATACGATACTTGTGCCCCATCACTGGCAGAAGCATTTGTGACTGTTCAATCTGAACTCTTAAGTTAAAGTTTAATTCTTAATGGTTAAACAATTAAATGTTGTTTTCTAAAAACATGACAGCAACAATTTCATCCCAAATGTACAAAATGCCTGGTAAAGCAACATTAGTTTCATCTTATAAATATTTGGGAAATATTTTAAAGCATTTATTTTAAACTACATGACAAAAAAACACATTTTCCCCCAATTTTAGATGTAAATTGACCTGCTAACAATAATAATTTATTATTATTATTATTATTGATAAAGAATCTCCATAGCTTTGCACATTATTTTGTAGCCATAGCCTAAGAACATTCAGAAAGAGGTTATGAAAATTCAAAGTTCATGTGATTCCCCACAAACCTTCACTGCACATCCTGCCCTGGTATCCAGCTTTACACACACACATCCCATGACGTCGGTGACACTCCAGAGTGTTCTGCTGTACACACTGACACTCTGACGAACAGCCAGGTCCATACGACCATCTAGGACAAGCTGAACATGGTGACGTGAAAAAATAATGACTCATGATTAATGACCACTGATTCCCATCCTTCATATCCTTCTGCTGAAGTATATAAAAGTGATCTGGTCCTTTATAACATAAAGGCTTGAACAAGGAAGATGAACATCACTGTCACATGAGGATTTATAAAGTGTTTTAACTTACAAAGATGGCAGAACCTCCCATAGAGCCCCGGATCACACAGACAGGCTCCATAGGTGCGATGGCAGCGTCCATTATTGGCACAGTTACACTTCTTATTGCAGTGTTTGCCATAAAGACCTTTAGGACAGCCTGAACACACAACATCAATTGATTTTTTATTTCTTACAATTAAGAGAGATTTAGGTTTCTTTAAAAATAGCAACCAGCAGAGTTTTCATATCTGTCTACCTGCCACGCTCCCCTGGCACGCAGGACTGTGTTCACTTGGTTTTGGACTCCATATCCCAGGATTCTTTGCTACTCTGCTAATCACCTGTCTTATTCTTATGCCTCCTATGTTATACTAACTACATCTCCCATAATCCCTTTTAGAACCTGGTCTCTCATGTGTTGGAACCCTTCATCTGCATCATTGAGACTCAGATTCAGGGCCTTATTTAAGGTAGCCTGAACTCAGTCATTGCTCAGTATTGTTGTGTTGTACAAGCAAGTACGTAGCCCACATGTTCTATCTCTCTAGGTCCTTTTATTTTGCATTCTTGTTAGCTTTAGCCTTTCATAGCTTTCCAGTTAGCTTTAGCCTTTCATAGCTTTCTTGTTAGCTTTAGCCTTTCATAGCTTTCTTGTTAGCTTTAGCCTTTCATGGCCTTCTTGTTAGCTTTAGCCTTTCATGGCCTTCTTGTTAGCTTTAGCCTTTCATGGCCTTCTTGTTAGCTTTAGCCTTGTCTGTTTGTTAGCTCTAAACATTTTTTATATTTGTTAAACATTAAGTGGCATATATTTAATAGTAATTTACTCAAAACTCCAAATGAAATATTCTAATCGTTTGAGTTTCTGGATTTTGAGCTATAAACCACACTGATCAACATTAAAACAAATGAGACTTGAAGATGTGTCACTCTATGTGTAATGAATATAAAATATGACGTTTAACTTTCTGAATTACATTAAGAACAACATTAACCTTTTCACTAGATTTTAGTTTTTGGATGCTGAACACGTTGAGGTTGTAGAATCACTTAAATCTGCCTCAGACTCCAGTCCGCCATGTACTCACCATCTTGGCACATGTCTCCACCGACCCCAGGTGGGCAGCGGCAGATTCCCCTCACTGGATCACAGGTGGCCTCGTTCTTACACTTACAGGTGAAGGAGCAGTTCCTGCCAAACGTGCCCTCCGGACAGGCTGGGGGTCAGACCCACAGTCATATGTGAGCAGTTTAGGGTTGAACATTAATTCAGACTGTAATTCACCTCCTGGGACTCACTCTGGTTGCAGATGATGCCAGTCCAGCCGTCAGGGCAGACACATGCATTCCTCTCCACGTTACACAGCCCCCCATTAGAGCAGTCATCACACGACACACTGCAGTCATGGCCGAACGTCTCATTCAGACACACTATTCAGGTTCAGAGACAAGCAATGAGAAGACAGTGAGTAACATATCTCAGAGGGAGAAAACCTCTGATCTCACTATTTATATACAGTTTAAATCATTTGTTGTAAAATCTCATTACAGCAAGAATACGTGGCTTTAAATGAAGAAAATAACCTTAACTTTTACAAGCCTATGTAACTATTATTTATTTATTGTGATCAAATTTTTAGCAATATTTTAACAATACAATATCAAGAAAATAAAAAACTCACAACCCCCCAACCAAGTTTTATTTACTGTATTTGAAGTCATTTTGGAGAATTTCTATTGGACCACTAATCACCACTTTATAGTGTCACCAGCAGCCTTTTTCAAATCAGACAAAAGGCAAAAGCAAATGTAATTTTACTAGAGATGCATCGAATATTTGGCAACCGAAATTATTCAGCATTGAGGTTTTCAATGACACTGTGACCTTTTTGGACATTCAGAATTGTGCTTTTCCTCACCAACAAAGCACAGATTCACCAGCACAGTTACAGTTTGTTGCTGAAATGGAAGAAGACAACAAACTACAAGCACAACCTTTACTAAACTACACTTGTTATGATAAAGCCAGAATACAGCCGCTTAGCTTTGTGTTTGTGCTCAGCGGCTGCAGTGTTAGGGAGCGTCTCACAATTAACAGAAGAAATGTGAAGTGTTTCAGTGTCTGTAGCCAATGACACTCACATTAAACACACAAAACATCCATGTGACTTACATCATTCATTTTAGACATTTTCATCATTTTATTAAATATTAGTAATAATGTAACATCTTCATACATATTCATATATTATTGTCTTTGTTTTATATACAAATATAATCAATTAAACTCATGTTATTAAACCTAATGATGTCAAACCAGCTTATTAACATACAGACATTCATTCCTGACTCCTTACAAGACTTATTTTGGGAAATATTTTAGTTACTAATTTAAGAGGTGGTTAGGAAGCCAGTCTATTAGCACTGATGCTGTGACTGTGGTGTAACTTCTTCACTGAACAGCTCTCTTCACTGACAAATAAATAAGAAAAAAAGACATTAAAATAGAAATGTGGGCGTGTGTAAGCAGATATATCTGTTTAAAGAAGAGGTAGGCTAACGCCATCAACAAGTGAATAAAGTGAAAGTGAAATTAAAAGTGTCACAGAGACATGCCAGGAAGTGTTGGGGGGCATCATAATACTGGTGTTATATCATGATGTCAGGACGATGGCATTGTCAAAAGCCTAGTACTCACCAAATTTCTGTGTGATGGTGCTCTCTGCTCGCAGCTCTCCAAAGCTGTCCTCCTCATAATCATCATATCTCTCCAGAGGGTGAGAGTAGTCCTGCAGCAGAGTGATCTGTGGAAACGGTCTCTCAACCACCACATGACTGGACAGTGCTTCAACTGCCCTCTCCAGAGCTGAAGAAGGAAACAAATATATTACATATTCATATAAAACATGCATTTATATGTGATGCTGTGATGATGTTAGTTTTAGTTTGTGTAATAAGACAATGGGTGGAGGATTTTTAGGGATCTGGCAACCCTGTATCAGTGAAACGGACTGTTAAAACAGGTAAAACAAATGTGTTGGTGTTTATCTCAGGAGGACAGTAAACAGCTGGTGGACTGTACATGATCAGGCGGAGAAGGTGAATAAATGCTGCTTTTGATGTCTTAGCAGCTCTGTGTGTAAACAGAAGTGAAGTCAGAACTGGTTTAGCATTATGCTCATGTGTACAGACAAAATGACATCAAATCTGATGCTCACATTCATGTCACATGTTTATGAAACAGATACATATCTGATCTAGAACCACATATGAAAGTGACTCAAATCTGAGGATTCACATTATGGCAAAAAATCTGATTTGAGTCACTTTGGCTGCGATTTGGTTTGGCATGGACTGGACCAGTTTCTGAATGTAAGCAACATCAATGTTCAGTCCCTCTTCCATCAAACGATTGCACAGTTTTGTGGATGCTTTTCCTGGCATTTTACTCATTGTTCCATGTAGTCCCACAGATTTTCAAGAGGATTCAAATCTGGAGATTTTTTTGGGCCAGACAGTGTGAACACTGTCATCAGTCACATTTGTAGCCCTCTGAACATGAGGACTGTCATCTTGGAATTCAGGGATAGGAATGTTATGTTTCTTGGTAAGATGATGAGCAAAAAACAATGAAAACACCCTCAGAACATCACAGAGCTCCTCTAGCTAAAGTCACACTTTGTACACAGTCCTCATTAAAGGCTTCTTGAGGTCTATGATGAACATGACACCCAGCATCACTCACATACAGGCAGAAACCAGATTCCTCTGACCAGATAACAGGTTAAAAGTCATGATTCGGCCAATGTTCACTCCTTTATCATTAACATCTGCTTTGAGACCCGTTTTCCTCACATTAGATGAGACTCAATCCCATCACACACCCCGCAGGTATTTATAGCCTGAGCATCCTCATGCAGCGCCATCTGCAGGAGCCTGAAAAAGCCTGCAGGACCCCATTAAACACGCAACTGATTTTCCGTCCAGGGAGCTTACTTAGACATGCACATTTTTGTGCTTATTGTCCATTGTACTTACTGTCTATGCTCCTTGTCTTGTGTTTTGTCTACTGTCCTTGAACACTGTCCCATGTCCTTGTTCTATTACTGCAGCAGAGCCCTAGACTTAAGTGTCTGTACTGTACAGTCCAGTATTAGTGTCACAGTAAAGATGAACTGAATTGAATATTCATCCTCCTGCCTGTACAGTGGACATGTAAACGACTTCATTACTCCCTACACACTCAACTCACGGATGCACGAGTGCCTGTCCTCAGCCAGCCGGTGTGCTAGGTGGCAGAAGCACTGGTAGGATCCAGCTGTGTTCTGGCACGTATGTTCACAGCCTCCGTTATCAGACTGACATTCATCCACATCTGTCAACAGGGCAGAAAATACAATGAATGATTATAACATAGCAGAGAGAATACCAGCATCATCTGTTTCTCTGTATACTTTCATCATATTCTTCAATGGTCAGGACCCCCCACAGAGATCACTCTCAGCACGGCAGTGACACTGATGTGGTGGTGGTGTGTTAGTGAGTGTTGAGTGAGCAGAGCTGTTGAAGATGTTCTGTCCACTCTATTAGACACACATGCCTTGTGGGTGTTCTAGTCCTGACACTTTTGGCTGAAGTAATGTTATGGCTGATCAGATGAGTGAATGTAAATTAGTTATATAACAATGGCCTACGCTGATCTGGGATATGCCTAAAAGTTATTATATTATTATGATAAAGTTATTTATTATTATTATTATTATTATTATTATTATTATTATCATCATTATTATTAATGTAGTTGTTATTATTATTATCATTATTATTATTGTAGTTGTTATTATTATTATTATTATTATTATTATCATTATTATTATTGTAGTTATTATTATTATTATTATTATTATTATTATTATTATTATTATTATTATTGTAGCTATTATTATTATTATTATTATAGCTATTATTATTATTATTGTAGTTGTTGGTGTTATTATTATTATTGTTATTATTATTATAGCTATTATTATTATTATTGTAGTTGTTGTTATTGTTATTATTATTGTTATTATTATTGTTATTATTATTATTATTGTAGCTGTTGTTTTATGATGATGATGATGATTATTATTTTTTTTTTTTTATTATTATTATTGTAGCTATTATTATTATTGTAGCTGTTGTTGTTGGTGTTATTATTATTATTATTATTATTATTATTATTATTATTATTAATTATTATTATGTTTTATCTTGTTGACTCTAACTCCTGGTGGCCATATGGATAGTCTCCTGTTTGGGTCTTCAGTGAATAACGCACCCAAAGATATATTTTTGTACTCCAGGACATGTCTGGAGTCCAAAATGTTGCTTTTTTAGTCTTTAACTGAACACTAGCATTCCCCAGGTTTTTTTTGAGATTCTTCTTCCCTCTCCCTCTAGTGGTAGACCCAGGTTTTTTGAGATTCTTGTTCCCCCCTCCCTCTGATGGGCCATTAGCTGCCAACTATTCTTATGTAAATGATTGCTGGGACAACCAGGTCTCTTCTGGTATTGCTTTTTTGTGTTCTGTATAAATATAATGTCATTTCAGTGGAGACTGTCAATGCTTGTACATACTCTGTATGTAATATTATACATTTTATTTTATTTTATAAAATATGTTTGTTTGTAAGTATATAGTGGTTTTGTATTTTTTCTTTGTAGTATTATTGTAAATAAATCTTTCATTTTATTATTATTTTTGTCTTTACTAAAATAAATGTATATGTAATAATATATGTATACCGTATACCGCTATGATGGTAGAAATGTAATATTTTCATGCATAATTACAAATTTTTATACATTTTGTGTGTGAATGTAATTGTATGTATAATTGAAATGTAATTTCAGTGGAAATTTATTTACAATAAAGATAGATAATTTTAGATTATCAAAATTTGTTAAAATAAAATGTAATTTCAGTGAAGCATGGTGAAAAGCACCATGTCATGAAGTGAATATAAAATATTAAATAAAATGTATATCATTGTTGTAATATTACAAATAAAATTACATCACATGTTACATACATGGACATGCAATTACAGCTATAAACATTATTTTATAAGTGGTTTCTGTTCTTGTGTGTAAGTGTGTGTCTAATTTTCAGTGGAAACTGTCCATGGAATGTAATATGTAATTGTATTTTTGTTTGTAATATTACTGTAAACAAGTGAATGACATACATTTCATGTAACTGTGTGTTTCAGGTCTGTTCTTTGTATACAGTACGTGCAGTTGATAGTATTACATTATCGCTCGGCTGGGCTCACGTGTGTGTGTGTGTGTGTGCAGCATGATTCCTGCTCTATAATTATATATAAATATTTTTTTCCTTCAAACTTTGTGGAAACAGTATACCGGTAACTCTTGACTGTGAGAAGTTTCCTGTGTATACAGTACAGCAGGTTTGAATAGCGCTGCGCTTTACCGTCCCATTCATATCAAATAAAATAGAATTGATAGTATTACATACAGAGTATGTACAAGCAGTGACAGTCTCCACTGAAATTACATTTTATTCTACATTACAACAACGAAATATGCTTTATTTTTTCTGTACAACTGAGCTTCAGTGTGGATCAGCTTTCACAGAAGATCATGTGTGTTCGGCAGGCCGGCCGGCCG
>BRDA01006720.1:833-23037 GCA_036984385.1 Crenuchus spilurus
CATGTCTCACTGTCCTCATCAGTCATTGTAATGTCTACCTTGTTACAGTGCGCTTGAAAATTTGTGAACCCCTTAGAATCTTCTATATTTCTGCATAAATATGACCTAAAACATCATCAGATGTTCACACAAGTCCTAAAAGTAGATAAAGAGAACCCAGTTAAACAAATGAGACACAAATATTATACTTGTTCATTTATTTATTGAGGAAAATGATCCAATATGACTAAAGGGTTTGTTTCACAGCCACAGTACTTGTGATAAAGTCTTGTTTTTGGAAACCACTGCTGAATCCATCTTCTCCTGCCACAGCACACCTGACAGAAAACAAATATGGCAACATATTTTATTCATGTGAAAGCACTTGGCACCTTTACATTTTGAACGTTTTTCGGTGCACTTAATGCACACACTCCCTTTTTTTTCCATCTCTCTCTCTCTCTCTCTCTCTCTCTCTCTCTCTCTCTCTCTCAAAATACACAGTTTAGCACTGTAAAAATAATTCCTTTAAAAAATTAAATAACCTTTCTGTATTAGAACTTTAACATAATTTAACTATATCACAAGTTAACAAAACAGTCTGCCTCTTACATTGTTACTTTTTATTTTCATTTATGTTTATGCCTATATTCTATATCACTGCTGGGACAAAACTGTATATTCTATTTCTATAGTTTTAGATATACTACACAAGTCACAGTATAGTAATAAACTATACTATACAGCAGTGCAATAATAACTAGCAGACTGTATCACAGGGTTCTTGCAGGTTTCAGTGAGTTAAATGTAAGACTTTATTAAGACCTTTTAAGACCACTATCAGTGAAAATTAAGACCAACATGACAAATTGCCAGAAACATTCTAATAATTCAAGATATTCTCAAAAAATTTATTTTTATTATTTCAGTTATAGAAAAGGGTTAATTTCATTCAATATTAAAACAGATAATCAAAATAGTTACATTCTCAACACAAGTAACCTTACCAACACAACACTAGCACGTCTAAATATAACCTCACCCTACATATGTTTGAGTTCTTCTTTTTTTATCACCTATCTCAGTTTCAAGGGTTTTGAGTTGCGCAAGCTTGTCTTTGTATGCCCTTCTCAGGGCATTTGACTTCCTTCATTATGTCGTTCTCAATTAAACAGATAAAAGTCTGGAGTTGATCTGAGGTGTGGTGTGTGCATTTGAAAGATTTTGCTGTGAAGAAAACATGTGATCAAAGGAGCTCTGCATGCAGGTGAAACAAGCCATTGCAGTAAAGGCCTGACAGAGCATTAAAAGAAGGAAACAGCATCTAGTGATGTCCATGAGTTCAAGACATATAGTCATTCCAAGTATTAGAAATGAGCATTTTATTTACAATTATTTAATTTGTCCAATTGCGTTTGAGCCCCTGAAATGAAGGGATTGCATTTAAAAATGCTTTAGTTCATCACATTTTTATGCAATCACTTTGTTCAACCCACTGAATTAAAGCTGAAAGTCTGAACTTTAACTGCATCTGAATTGTTTTGTTCAAAATTCATTGTGGTAATGTACAGAACCAAAATTAGACAAATGTTGTCTGTTGACATGAGAGTAGAATAAAAGTAAACTTAATATAAATGGCAGAAGATTAAAAGGTGCTCTGAGAGCAGGATGTGAAAACTGAAGCTTGCTAGCTACCTAACATTAACATGTCGTGAGAATAGAGGCAAATATTATTAGACTAGTTAGGTTAGCTTGCTAGCATGTTACGGTTCATTTCAAGGTAATAAGCACATAGTGAAGCTGTAACAACAAACTCATATATTGTCCTAACATATTTTAAACTGCACCACAAAGCTTCCAAAGTTGCTCAGTTTAGCAAGCTAGCTAGCAATGTACTTAACTGTTTATTTTGTGTGTTGCTCTTCCAGTGGAGGACTCGCTGTCCTGCTTGTCTATTTTAGCAATGATGGTTTAGCATAGGATTCAACATTATCATGACCACGCCCCTCCGTGTACTGATTGGTCGCCTCACAGACCAATCATATCCAATAAATAAAACTCCAACAAATGCAGCAGAAAGGCTAATGTGATAGTAATCGACTGTTGGGACGGGGAGGGACTAATGGAGTGCTTGCTGGGGACAGAAACTGCAGAACAATGGCTTCTTTCACAGTGAGTCTCCAAAAGTCTCCAAAAACACCAGGAAAAGTTGCTAGATTTGTCGCTAGTTGCTTTAAAAAAAAAAAAGTTGCTAGAGGGGTCTGAAAACTTGCTAAATGAAATTGCTAAGTAGGCAACAGTGCATTCACGGACATGTTACCATGCAGTTATAATGGGATTTGTAGTTTAATGACAACTTTCCACACCTGTAGCCCCCCGCGCCCCCCCAAAAAAAACAAACCAAAAAAAAAAAACACAGAACACAGAACTACATTTACATTGAGGCATTTAGTAGACATTAGCAGAAATTGGCTAAACTAACTTCTGATTAGACTCCGCTTCTCTGGAATTAAAAGTAACAATTTAAGACTTTAATAAAATTAATTTAATAGCTTGAAAGGATATCTGGCAGTTTTTAAGTATTTTTAAGGCTTTAAATGTAAAGTTTTGAATTTTAGACTTTTTAAGACTCCACGGTAACCCTTAAGGACTCTTTAGTGGGGTCCATATAGACTGAACATGGACTAGCAGGGTTGAAGATGGAAATGAGCTCAGGGTTGAATGTACATGGGCTAATAGTAGAACCAAGGTGGACTGCCTATACTGGGAAAATGTAGGCAACTTAGTATCTCAAAATATGGGGCCAATTTTGAGTTTTCTTAGTTTAGAGAGATTTCATGGGCCTTGGGGCCTTTGGGCAGTATGGTGGCTTGGCGATACCTCTCAGTGCTGGGGTCTCAGGTTCAATTCCCTGTCTAGGTACAGTTTCCATGTTCTCCCTGTGGCTGTCTGTGTTTCCTCCACAAGCTCTGGTTTGCTCTCATAGTCCAAAAACTTGGAGTTCAGGTGAATTGGTTATTCTAAACTGCCCTGATCTGAATGCACATATGTGTAATTGTGTGCCCAGCAATGGATTTGTGCCATGACCATGGTTTGGCTAAAAGAGTGGATTGCCCATGCATTATATGAATACCCAACTCAACTGCACATGTCTTACTGTTTTCATGACTTTGTTTATTCTGTTAAAATGTCAGCAGGTTAATGATTGGCAACAAGGCAACATGTATAAAAGAGGACAGAAGCACCACAGGAAAACAGAGACTTGGGATTCTCCTCTCCAACCAAACCTGTCCAGACCAACCCGGTATCCATTACTATGAAAGCTTGGTTTGGTTTGGAGTTTGTAACATGAGTGAAAGCACTGAATCTGACTAGTTTGTAAGTATAGTAGTGTTTCTGTTTCTTTAAGGTCTTTGGGTTGGATTAAGTCAGGTGTTAAACTTAGCTGGTCTTATTTGTTGTTTTGGCATATGATCATCCCTGAAGCAATGTTTTAATCCAACATTTAATATTTTGGTCATGCAGCGGATCTGCAAGATCCCACTCTGTACCTGAAGATCCCTCAAACTAATCCTAACCTAAGCATAGTGTCAGTGATATGTTTATGTGCCTCATTTGAGTCTTAAGTGGAATCACACAGTAAAACACATCCACAAATGTCTGCATTTCTGCAAAGCACCTGTAAGTGGCGCCGTTTGGCAAAATTTTCCTTGTTCTCTTCAACAACAAAGGGAGGAGGCACTTTCATTTCTCTGTGCTGCTCTCTCACTTGTTTTAAGTTGCTGGGTGTTGACCATGTTTACCAGAATTTAGAGTGAAGTCATGGCACTGACTTTGCTGAACAAAGTGGACAATACACAGCTTATATAGCCCGATAAAGCCACCCTGAACATACAATAACAATAATACACAATGCACAGCAATATGTTATAACACATATTCAGATGTCCTTTGCCTTTAACTATTTACAAGAATATCTCACTCAAAAATCCTGTTTACACAGTTTTCCACTTATCTCAGATGATCAGCCAAAACATGTTTGGAGAGCAATTTTATCTTCTTTACTCATTTACAGCTTCAAGTCTAATGTTGCTAACAAACACTTGAACAGTCGCCTAATTAGCCTAGTCATTTCAATGAACAATACATCACCAAAACATCTCTCAAGTATCTCAAACCTCATACAGATCTCAGAGCGAATCATATACCTGAATGCTGTGTCCAGCAACCAACTAGGTAGGAAGTGCTAAGCTAGAATCAGTTTTAGTGATGATGAAGGTGAATACAGAGGAATCTAATCCAAGTTCAGTCTTCTATCAGTCCTGTAGCTGCGATTTTTCATGTTTTATAGTTCAAAGTGGGTCATACTATGTTCTAAACCACAGTGACTAGTCTATGAGACCTTAAATAAGATTTGATTCATTTGAATGTGGTTTAAATGGGTTCAGAGTCATGTATTTTGATTAGGCTATTTAAGTGAATATTGAGTTATTGTGTTTGTTAGCAGTGTTAACCTTGCATCTCATAATGTAAATATGGTTTCTGGATGAACTACTTTGGGAAAGCAAGAAACAACTAAACAATATAACAAACTTAAGCTGAAGCATTTGAGGTTGGATGCTGTCTGAGGCTATCATTGGCAAGCATTAGTGCATCTTTTCATCATTCTAGTCAACCACACACATCAAATCTATTAATAAACCCTGCAGTGTTCTACACACAGATCTATGTTTGAAGCTTCTTGTTTCTGGCTGCTGCAAAACCACTAATAAACACAAACATGGGTGCTATCTACAGGCTCACAAAATACAGCTAAAATATTTTGTTGCTTCATCAAGCCACTCTTAACATGGCAGACCACATCCACATATGCATATTAATCTCAAATTGCAGAATATAGTGTGAGCAATGAAACTGTGGTTTTAGCACCCAAATAGTGAAAAATTTGTTTTTCTACTAATTGTGCACCCAAATTATACTTTACTATTTATAATTTATTAAAATGAGTTATATCAAAATGAGTCGTACATCATCAAGTTGAAGCTTCTGCCCAGTAGTCAGTGAGCTCAGATGTGTAAGATGAGGTTGTAATAACCGCCAGTTATTTCCACACAACTCAATCATATAACATGATGGTACTGGTGATAACGCTGTGTTGTGTAAGAGGCTCATAAACTCTGTATGATATTCAGACAAAAATAAACTAATCATTTAGGGTCATATATGATAGATTTTTGCCAATGTGATTTGCACACAACGGAATTTGACCTCCACCTTTAAACCATTCCTGCAGTGAAACACACACACACTAGTGATCACACTAGGCTGTGAGAACATGTGCCCGAAGCGATGGGCAGCCCTATCGATGGCGCCCAGGGAGCAGTTGGGGGTTAGGTGCGTTGCTCAAGGGCACTTCAGTCATGACCTGCCCAGAGATCAAACCGGCAACCTTCCCTAACCTCCAGGCCATGGCTGCCCCTGATATGTCATCAACAGTCTCATTAGATGAGTTTTTGACAAGAAACTGTCCTCCACAAAAAGACTTTCTCCTACTTCCCTTTTAGAACTAACCTTAACTATAACAATGGGAACTGAGACCTTACCTGGGAGGAATCAAAAAATATTTCCACAGTGACCACAAGTATGGGTGACAACAGTGTCAGAATTGGCTAAAAAGGCTATATGCCATGACATTATCCAATGGAAATGCTGTAGTGAAGACACAACATGCATATGATCACATTTATAAATAGAAGTACTTCTAAGATGAAGTTGTGGCCTTTGCAACACTTCTGGTTAGTTCTCTCAGGATTGTGTAAAGTCAAGAAGGTGTTTAACACCCATGGCAGCCAGGATGTGTTATGCTGAAATGCCCCATTGTGCTAGAACATCTTTGTCCTGTTATACTAAAAACAGTGCACATGATCATTGGCACAATAATGGATGGCACAATAAGCTTTTCTGAGCACATTCCTTCAATAGCACTGACCAGGGCCAGCACTCTGTGCGTAGGGCCCCAAGTGTCCATGGGGGCACCACTTAAGTCTCTGACAGGGTACCCAAGCACAAAAGCTTGGTGTGCAACTTTCGCAACCATAAACAACCACCCATACAAATCCCCACCACCACCCCGCTCAACCCTCAATTTGAAGTCTGTGGACTTTGCCTCCCTAGGAGGAGGGGGAGCTCAGACAGAATTTGTGCTCAGGGCACCCACATGCCTAATGCTGGCCCTGGTACTGACTGTGCAAATATTTTACAGATTTAAACCTAGCTCTCTAAGGTTTTTAAAGGGAGTCTAAATATCCAATCTGTAGTATAATTACTGCTGTTTACAGTTAAATTAAATTGAAAACTGAATAAAATCTCATACTGGTGTTCCAACTTATCATACATGATATATAATGTATATCAGAAATGTCTTCATGTATCATGACTTATTTTTGTCATAATGCCAACACTTTTGTAAATATATAATAGGCTTATCAGATGCACATGCTTCAGAGCGAGTGTAAATATTACATCCTGAGGACTATGTCTGACATACACATGTCCTTTGTTGCAGGGCACAGTTTCATATGATATATATTTTTAATCTAAATGTTTATGTGTAGTTTTAAGTTTGAAATATCCTTTTAAATATGCTGTGGCAGTGCAGGAGAAGAAAACTTTGAGACTGATATAAAGTTTTAATGCTCTTTAATTAGCTATTGAAAGAATAATGAAACAGAGATGAGGCTGAACATCAGATGTAAACAGTAAGCTCTTCTTATACAAACAGCAGGATAAAGCTATCAAAATCATTCGTAAGCTAAAGAGAATCATAACAAAGCAAACAGCTGCATGCATGTAGCCTACTAAAAAACTAATAAGTCCAACAATGGTCTGGGGGAGGGCATATGCATAATTGTGGGCTTGTTGTGTGCCCCAATTGGCCATAAGTAGGCCGCAGTGGCACTATCAAGTCTCCCCACCCTTAAGGGTTAGTCGCAAACCATGCTGTCCTCACAAAGCCTCTTTACGGACCAAGTGTGCACAGCTCATGCTGAGAATTCCCCTCAATATCTCGTCAGCAAAACAGTGCACGTATGTGCCAAGACAGTCCCTACTATGGCCTGCTGTCCTCCCAAACCTGATAAGCCATATCGTCCCAACTCAAGGGCCCTCCTATGGTGAGTGCAGCTTGGAGCAGCATCCTTTCCTACAGGTTATACAGTACCAGGCTGCACAGTGAGCCCACACTAGAGCTCTGACGTCATCCTCATCGGTTTACTGCCAAACTCTTGGTTGGCAAGTCCTCTCTGTTTTGGGATACGTATTGCTACCCCTCCTCAGCGGGAGACAGTTTCCTCTATGCCAGTCACCAGTGAGTTCACTGATATGCCACTTGACCTCTTCAATGTTTGCAGTGATTCTCTGCCCATCCACCAAAGGGCACAGTCCCAATTCTGACACCACATCTAGCAATGTGTAAAAATGAAACCCCCTTTTGGTTATATTTCATTTGATCTTCAAAGAATAAGGGAACATAAAATTATGAGGCTGAATAGCAGAGTAATTGGGGTGGCTTAAATGTGATTGCATTTAGATTTTTCCCCATGATATGAAGAACTCATTTAACATAGTGTGTACTAATACTAGGGCAAATTATGGACTTTAATTACAGTAAAGAAACTTGAAAAAGATGTAGATTTGTTCGATGTACTATACAGTTATCTGTAGCAGCAGATGCATACCATTTTTATACATCCATATTTGTAGCAATTTTTTTATACAGGCTAATTTGTAACCTTAGCCTAGCTCTCTCTCCAGAAACTGAGTGACTATTGTTGAATACATGATTCTCATTATTTTGATTTGTGATTCTAATAACTTAGAATTTAAAAATAATGACTTAGCCTCTCCAAATTATGACTTAGTATATCAAAATAATGACTGCATTTCTAAAAAAAATTTAATTTCTAAAAATAAAGAGTAAATGCTTCAAAATAATGACTTAGCATCTCACAATAATGACTTTATACTTCAAAATGACTTAATGTTTCAAAATAAAGACTTAATGCTTCAAAATAATGACTTTGTATCCAAAATAATGACTTTGCATATCAAAATAACAACTTAGTATCTCAAAATAGAGTTAATGCTTCAAAATAATGACTTAGCATATCAAAAATAATGACTTAATGCTTTAAAATAATGACTTAGCATCTCAAAATAATGACTTAGTATTTCAAAATAATGACTTAGTGATACAAAATTATGACTTAGTATCTCAAAACAATGACATAATGCTTCAAAATACTGACTTAATGCTTCAAAATAATGACTTAGTATCTCAAAATAATAACTTAAGGTTTCAAAATAATGATTTAGAATCACAGAAGAACGACTTACTATCTTAAAATAACGACGTAGCATTTGACTTAATAATGAAATAATGCCTTGCTGTATTTGTTTATATGTGAAGTGGCAGTAATGGTTGGAGCTGTGCTGTCTATGGACATTAGTAGAGGCTGTTTTTTGAAGGGGGGAACTTAACCGGAAACCAAACTTTTTTTCTTCACCTCAAACTTGTTTCGCTGCTGTGAGTCAAAAGAGGAAAGAAGAGCCGAGCAGAGAGGCGAGGCGGACCGTTACATCTCCAGCACTTCTGCTTTCTTCAGCTCCGCGTCATGCTGGATCGGACAAAAAGAAGCGAAATAAAGTGGTTTTGTCCCAGATAAGGTCGACTTCGAGCGTTTTCTGCCTCCGAGGAGGACTCTGTTAAGACTTTTATCATGGAAGATGTGAGTATGTTTCCTCAGTTTTGATCTTCCTGCTTCTTCGCCCTGTTGCACAAAACCAGCAGACCTGTCCGAAGTTTGTGAAAATGAAAGATTTAGTCCTAATCCTCATCGAGGTGGGTGATTAACGCAGACTGGCTCTCCTAACGTGGACTAAATCAACAGCTTGGCCTGAAATAAAGTCGCCTTCACTATCTTAGACATGTCTCATACAGACCACTGCTTACCAAACAAACGTGTACTAACAGCAACCCAGCCGTATCTCTTATTAACTAACGTGGTGTGTTCATTGGTAAAGGATTATTAGGCTATTTGTTCTGTGCGTAATGTTCATAAACGGAAGAATAAAAGATCAACATAACACATCACACGTTTTGAGTGCTGTTTGTATTGAACTGCACCTGTTACCTGTTCAGATGTTTACAACATCCAACGTCCCTTTCCGGCTTTGCATCATGAAGCCATGGTAACAGTCCGTTTACCTCGTGTATATAAGCAGTTATATGTGAAACACACACAGCAGTAAAGCAGTACAGTGCCACATAAAATACACTACTGCTCATATTAAGAGTCTCTTTTAATACCTGTTTCTGTAACACTTTGAATTTCCCCACTGTGTGACTAATAAAGAATTATAAAGGATTATTGTGAAAAAAGTTAATTGTTCATAATTTAATTCATACATAAAAAGTTAAGCTGTCATATTTAATTGCAATAGCACTTCAATGGGCTGCTGGTTAGGGGTCTGTTGTGACCAGAAGGTTGCCGGTTCTGTCTCCAGGCGATTAATTTTACTCTAGTGAATAATATTAGAAATAGCACTTCTGTAGAACTATTTGCATTAGTGTAGTATTAGTGTGGTAGTATTGAAAGGGTTCTTTAGATTGATGAGGAATGTGTTGTAGATGGTTCAGTACAGAACCTTTTTGAAGATGGTTCATTATAGCCCCCAAATGTTTTCTGCTGCAGTTATGATGTTAAGCTTGTAATACTAGGGGAACCTGTTTTGGTGCTATATAGAACCATTTTCAAAATACTTCCATATAGAACCATCTACAGCATATTCCTCATCAGTCTGAAGGACCCTTTCACCAGGGATAGAACCCTTTATCCACGAGAAGGATTCTTTAAGTGTTCATGGTTCTATATAGAATTATTTTCTTTACTAAAAAACCCATGAAGAACCATCTCTTTTAAAAGTGTACTACAAACATGGTAGTGTACAAAAAATCATGGTTCCACCGTGACGGTATTAGCATGGTACACTTTCTATAAGGGTCATTATGTGTTAAGTGACATTTCAAGACTTTTATTGTTTTAATGTTGATCAGTATGACTTATAGCTAACAAAATTATCAGATTATTAAGATGCCTTGTGCAATGAAGATAAACTTTATATAATGTATGTAACATATATGACAGTTTGTATATGTAATGGATATAGTAATAGAGTCATACTGATCAACAGTAAAACAAAAAAGCTTGAAATACATCACTTTACATGTAGTGGGTGTAAAATGTACAACAAAAATGAATAACAATGTACTTTTTCCACAATATTTTCATTTTTGGATATGCTATAGTCCCTTAAAAGGTAAAAAATTAGTTTCAGGTCCAGAATATCCCAAACTTAATTCCCCATAAAACTGCAATGGAACTTTCATAGAACATCCAGGATATTTCACCATAGGAAGTGAATTTCTTCTTGGTCTAAAATAAAATGCTACATTTCTGAAGTGAGAAATGTGAGCAAGCAGTAAAGCAGTTCAATAGCCGAACCAACAATCAACACAACCAAATGAAACGAAACCCAAAAATATGAAGCACTAGAGACCTCATAGTGAAGGATAAAGTTGACCTGAGGAACCTTTGTGCACTTAATAGTACATGGAACATACACTTGGAGTAATAGTAATAATAATAATAATAATAATAATAATAATAATAATAATAATAATAATAATAATAATAATAATAATAATATAGTTATTATTACAAAAGAAATTAAATAATTCAAAAAGGTAAAATCTCATGTGTTTTATATTCGTGACACATAAAGTGACAAATTTCAAGCATTTTTGTTTGAGTGTTGATACTGTTTGAACAGAAATGTACTCTACAAAATATTCTATTTTGAGATTCTAGATTTGTGATTTTCATGAACTATAAGTCATACTGATCAACACTACAGCTTGTAACAGCTATAAAATCTGTGATATTTTAGCTTTTTTTCAGTTATGAACAACATGGTCTACCTTTTGGCACTGAATATATTGAGTAGTGTAAGTAATGTGGCACTGGACGTTCAGAAAACACTGTGACAAACTACCAGGCTTTGAAGAGAAAGTTTCAGGAAATGTAATGTTAAAAGAGGAAGTGTCCCCTCTGAGCCTGTTGCAGAAAACAACAAAAATGAGGCTGAGCTGAAAAATATATATCCATCCATACATCCCTAATTTATCACAATAGCATAGCATCATGTCCTCACTCCAGCATTTGTAATGGAAGTTGCAGTGAAGGATCTGTTAGTGTGTCCTGTGACTGTGCTTCTGTAGTAGTGGTGCTGGTGTGCATCATGTCCTTTTTCAGGCTTTATTTATTGAATGGTAATGAGGTAATGGAAAATCAAGCCCCATTTAATATAACTGGGAGACAAATGCCAGCTGCTTGTAGTGGGCTTTTAAATGTGTGGTGGATCTGTGGGCTCGGTACATGTACCCTATAGAAGTAGGAGTATTTTTTTAAATGAGGGCGCCCTGTGGCTGGCACAAGGCTTGGTCCACACTTTCAGCTGCTTTGTGCTTGTGGGCTTTCTCTCTTTCACAGTCTCTGATATGTCATGTGCTCTGATATAAAAAAGTATAATTAAGTGTCTACTGTGTTGTTTCCTCTACTATTGCATGAGCCTCAATCACCCAAACGTGTTGAAAGGGCTGGCACGTGCCACCTCATTCATGCAAGTTTATGTGAGGACAGCCCTTTTTAAAGGGCAGTGTAAAAGGGTCAGTCCTTGCTTAGCCATTGTTTGTGCCTGTGGATTGCTTTGTTTATGCAAGTGAGTCTTTATTCCTGTTAAATTCAACAGAGCAATTTTCTTTCCTCTTTTTCACATCAGCACAAGGTTAGTTTTGCCAGCACTGTACCTGTAATCCATGTGCAGAACAGATATTTTGAGGTTCTGTGCCATTTTTGATTGTGAGTCCAAGATTAGATTTTATTTAACAGAAAGTTTAATTGCTCAAATGTTGCTCATTAATGCTCAGAAGACGTCATAGAGAAGACTTAAAATTCTTTAAAGAGAAATAGTATCAGACACAAATGAGACACTACTTCTAAGCCAGATTTAAAAAATGATAATAGTCAATAATCTTTTTTTAGTAAACATGAGACATTACAGAGGTCTTTTTTCAGGAGAAAACATCTGCTCTCGTTGTTGTTTAGGAGAAAATACTGAGATTTTAAGGAGATTTTAGATTCTTCTTTCCTGTGGCTAATTACGTGTAGTAAAATAATCAGCATTAGATTAGATTCTTTGTCTTTCTTATTGGGGCGGCACGGTGGCTTAGTGGTTAGCACGTTCGCCTCTCAGCGCTGAGGTCCTGGGTTCGAGTCCACATCTGAGCAGAGTTTCCATGTTCTCCCCGTGTCTGTGTGGGTGTCCTCCGGGGACTCCGGTTTCCTCCCACAGTCCAAAAACATGGAGGTCAGGTGGATTGGATATTCTAAAATGACCCTGGTGTGTGTATGAATGTATGTATGTATGTTTGCCCAGATATGGTTGGCACTCTGTCCTGGGTGATCCCCCTAGTGCTCGATGCAGTCCTCCAGCTGGATGGTCGCTTCTGGTTGAGAGTACGCTGTGCGACTGGCTGCTGCTTCTCACCAGTGTGTGTGGTTGAGTGTGTGTAAATGGAGTGTGTTGATTGTAAAGCGTCGTTGGGTTTGAGAAAGGCGCTATATAAGTGTAACTTTAATAATAGATTCAACTTTTGCCAAGTGATTTGACCTCCACATTTAACCCTTTTCTGCAGTGAAACACACACACAGTAGTGAACACAGTGATAACGTGCCAAAAGAGGTGGGCAGCCCTATCCATGCCATCTGGGAGCAGTTGGGTGTTAGGGGTCTTGCTCAAGGGCACTTCAGTCATGGCCTGCCCGGGGATCGAACCGGTGACCTTCCCGTCACAAGACCAGATTCTTAACCATCAGACCACGTCTGCCCCCAACCAGACAGATGTTTACATTTGGCCAATATAGCAAAGCAACATTTGAAACATTTGATGTTATATAAACCATGTGTTGTACTCTGTAATAGTATGTTATAGTAATACACATCCAGCACTGTCTTCAGTGTTGTGGCACAGCAATCAAGGAACTTGAGTCAGAACTATATTTGATTCCAGCTGGAAGTGTGGTGTTCTGGAAGCCCACTTTGTGCAGCTGTGAGTCCAGTAAGAAGCCTTTTGGCAGTCATTTCTGAAGCTACAGCATTGGAGGAAGCAGGCCGGGCATGCGGATGATTGGAGTTTAGTGGTGTGGTGAGCTGAAGCCCAGCAGGTCAGAGGAGGATGTAAGATTCGTCCCAGATGATGCACATTCACTTCACTGCCTGAAGCCTTTATGTGTAACACATGTTGGTTAAGGTGTGCCGCATTCAAAAATTCCCCCGTTCCCCTTAGCAGCAAAGTTACAAGTGCTTATCTGAGTCTTACAGCATATCAAGTGGAGAGTGAGGTCTGAATTTTTACAAGAACTTTTTGCCAATTGCTCCGTTATCCATCTTCTACACCAGCTGCGGTGCTGCAACAGCAGAGTTTTCACATGACCGCCAGCACTAAGTGGTGAGCACTTATCATGAACTGAATCAAATTCTGCATGACACTGAACATGCTGGTGTAGGTTAAGTTGCCGTGGTTACGACTGACTGGCGTTCAAAACATTTTGATGTCAATAATAACACCTTGATTACTATTCTGGTTGCTGAAATTACTGAAAGTGGCGGAAATTAAAGCTGAAATAAGTGCCAAGCAGGATAGCTCCCTAATTTAAGTATTTAAACACTACTTAATAAGAATAAAATGGAAAAAAAAAAAATATATATATATATATATATATAATTGATTTCAGAATCAAAACTTTCATAACATTCCTCTATAGCTACATTTGACAAGGCCTAAATATACTCTAACCCACTTTGCAAACTATGGTTCTGTGTCAGTACTTTAGTAAATAAAGGTGATGTTGATCAGTAGACTTAAATGCAGAGAAAAGACTACGCTTGATCAAATATGCAGATAGGTGTGGCAGGGCTGTCAAAAGCATAATTCTTAAACTGCATTTCACTTTGCGATGGATTTATCTCAGTGCATTGTTTCAGTATGAAGATCTTCCTCTTCATGTTTGCAGCAGTAAAGTATGGTTCCCACAAAGATGCTCTTGTCCTTTTTATTAATAACTGCGGTCAAGTGCAGTCAGCTAGTCCCTACATCATCAGTGGTGGTGAATTCATTCTTAGAGCTGAGTACTTCCTGTGTGACTAACCTAATCTGGAGCGTTTGTCTGAGATACCTTCCTCTCTGAACCAAAAATACTGATCTTAATCATCAGACCCTCACTGACAGCCCTTTCTCTTGCTTCTTGCAGGAGTTTGTTTAGAGACCAGAGCCAAATAGCCTTCATGTATCCAAACCATCTGAAGTCCGTTTCATAGTATAGATTTTTCCACCCCACCCTAACTGTTTGGCAGACTTTGCATTTGTGATGCGGCAGTGTTGCACTGCGCTCCACTTTTCCCTCGATCACTACATGAAAAACAAAAGAGAACCACTCCAATGTTCCATCCACCCCCCTGCCTCTCCTTCCTCGGCACAGACATCTGCCTGCAGTGGCCTGGTGCTACAGCAAAGACGTTTCCTGGACAGAGCCATTGTAAGAGAATGGTGCTCACCTCTTGTGGCACAGAGCTGCACCTATTATTCCTCTTTTCCTCTCACTGACAGATGCACCTTCACCACTATTGCATGCCCGTGCCTTCCAAAGGCCAGTGAAAGTGGAAAAACAGCCCCGATGACCCTTTAAAGACACATCCTGAGGAATTTCCTCTCATGTATTGCACTGAAATGCCTCAGACTATAAAATAGAGTTGCATTGTAGGGTAGTTACAAGTTTGGGCACCTTTTGATTACTGTGACTAGATAAGTAGGTAAATAGAAGATAAACTGATCTGCATAAGGCATAAAGTTTAAGATCTATTATTTTCAACATTTTAAATAAGATTGTTTTGTTTTGTACACATTTAGAGTGTCACTTCTCTGACTCTTCAAATCTTGTCCCAACAGTTAGCAGCCATAAGCTCCTCTTAGTAGTGATTGACCAATATGGTTTTATCAATGGCCAACTTTGATAAATGTGTATGGTGATCACTAATCTATCATGCTGACATCCAGTTGTGTCTTTTTCTGAAAAAGTATAAATATGAAAAAATAATATTTATTGTCAGCGTTCATTTGTCTGTAGAATGGTGAAATGTACACCAGGGGGAGCTCTAACACTATTCTGCAGCAGTTACACTGATAAGGCTGCCTGTAGAGGTGCCTGTAAATGTGACCATTTTTGTTTACTGACCTCATATTCCTAGTCCAATTAAAAAAATCAGCCAGTGCCGTTGATCTAAAAACAATAAACACAATAATTGGCCAGATTAATCAACCAACCAATATCACTACCTCTAAGCAGCTGCCTTGCACTCAAAATTTAAAATAATTGACGCACAGAAAGCAGGAGAAGGCTTTTTCCTCAGTTCATAATATAATTGTTTCTGTTAATAGTTTTCTGAACCAGAAGCCATACTAATCAATAGTAAAACAAAAAAGAGGCTTGAAATATTTCAGTTTGTGTAAAAAAAATATATATATATATGATTTCTCCTTTTCAAATTAAATAGTAAACAACAACAACACATTTTCATGATATTCTCATCTTTTGATGCAAAAATAACTTTCTATTGACTATATAAACTATTATTCTGTACCCATTCTTTGGCAGAACAACTTGTTTTGGGTCAATGTCTTGATCCACATTCTTTTGAGAATGTTCAGACAGATGTCCTGATGTTCTTTCGTAATTTGCTGGTATAATTCAGAATTAATTGTTCCAGCGTTGATAGTAAAAATCGAACAATTATTGAGCCTGTACCTTTATCACAGGGTACCACCTTCATTAAGCATCAGTTGTGTCCGTGTACTAACCACTCAGTTTACTATATGACTGTGTGGATGTGGGATTGAACATGACAAAGGGAAGTGACTCTGGGTGCGTGGTTGTCACCGCGTGGTTAAAACCTGGTTTCAGGGTTTAAAATGAACTTCTGCTTTCATGGGCTGTTTTTTCACTAGCATAGTACAGAGGAGCATGTCTATTACATGTTATATAAACTTGATACCATGATTTCATTTTCCATTGTCTTTATGTTTATGTTTAGTATGGCTATGTGCTGAACAAGGACATTTTGGGAGTTGAAGAAGCTTTGTCTGTGATAAAACTGAGATTAAAAGTCTAAAAATAGCAGAAATGTGCACTTCCCAGCATTTAGTCAGGCAGTGTTAAGTGAGTCATATGTAAGAGTGTGAAAAACATTAACTAAAGCTTCCCACTGTATTCCTCCCACAGATATGCCCACTCAGCAGTCAAGTGTGGGCTTTGTTATCCAAGGACTGAAGCTGATGAGTTGTCCCACATTGATGTCCCCCTCTTTTCTCTCCATGTTTGGCAGGGTGTTAAAGAAGATCCAGCCACTCCCAAAGAAGTGAAGTTCACAGTCAAAGCTGGCTGGCTAAAGAAGTCCTCAGGGAAGTTCCTGGGCACTTACAAGGACCGATATGTACAGCTGGACAGAACAGAAATCTCAGTGTATGAGAGTGAGGTAATGAGACAATGTCTGCTAACTCACCATGGACTTCATCCTGCAACAAGTTAGCATACAGCATGCCAGTAACAACTGATATGGTGAATTCACAGCTTCAGCAACAAAAGAAAGAAAATTACATGTAGGTTTCCTGAGAGTACATGCAAACAAATCTACAGTGCTGCTTGAAAGTTTGTGACCCCTTTAGAATGTTCTATATTTCTGCCTAAATGTGACCTAAAACATCATCAGATGTTCACACAAGTCCTAAAAGTAGATAAAGAGAACCCAGTTAAACTAATGAGACACAAATATTAGACTTGCTCATTTATTTATTGAGGAAAATGATCCAATATGACACATTTGTGAGAGACAAAAGTATGTGAACCTTTGTTTTCAGTATCTGGTGTGACCCCCCTTTACAGCAATAACTGTAAATAAACGTTCTGTAACTGTTCTTTAAACGTTCTTTAGTAGAACGACTTGTGTGTTTAGGGTCGTTGACTTGCTGCATGACCCACCTTCTTCAGTTCATGGACAGATGTCCTGACATTTTCTTTAGAATTCTCTGATATAATTCACAATTCATTGTTCATCAGTGATGACAAGCCATCCTGGCCCAGATGCAGCAAAACAGGCCCAAACCTGATACCACCACCACCATGTTTCACAGATGAGATAAGGTTCTTATGCTGGAATCAGTGTTTTCTGATGATATTTTATGTCATATATATGCAGAAATATAGAAAATTCTAAAGGGTTCACAAACTTTCAAGCACCACTGTAGCCTGAAGTGAAAAAGATTAGGGCTGTTGAAATGAATCACATAAACATGATTAAATGGCTTCATCTACCATATGGGTCACATGGGTCAAATTAGTTGATTGTTGGGGCCCCGAGTGGCTCAGCGGGCAAAGACGCTACCACTGTGACCCGAGGATCGCGAGTTTGAATCCTGGTCATGCTGTTTGCCATCAACAAACCCAAGAGAGCAAAAATTGGCAGTGCTCTCTCTGGGCGGGTAGATGGTGCTCTCACTCTTCTTATCACTTTCACATTACAATGTCCTCTGGCTCAGGCGTCTACTGATTGGTCCAATCGGAGCTGGGGACCCTGTGTGCCTTCCTCCGAGCGCATTAGGCTCTCCAGTGACGGTGTATCAGCGGTGGTTCAAAAAGAGGCGGTGGCTGCATCACACGCACCAGAGGAGGCTTGTGCTTGCCTGCACACTCCTAGAGTCAGGGACATTGCAAAGTGATGGGGAGAGGCCTAACAGAGGGGATGGGCTAACTGGCTACCACTACATTGGGAAGGGGATAAAATTGGGCAAAAACCTAGAAATAAATGTATTTAAAAAAAAATTAGTTGATTGTTCTGTGGCACCAAAGGGCGCAACACTAAAACCAGAGAACAGTGCAGATTTAAGGTTTAACCTATTATATTATTGTATTAACATAAGTAGTGGCTTTTTAATAACATAGTCGTAAATATCCATTAAGTGTCCATTAAATATCACCAATACAATCAGTGGTATCTGTAAAATTGATCTCATCTGGCCAGTCCTAACAAGTGTATGGCTGAGCAACTAATGTTAGTTCAAGTTCAGATATATTGACGAGAATGAACAGGACTCAAAACTTCTCTCAGGTTATTTTCAGTCAGTCGGTCATGCGAGTCATATAGAGAGTGTTTGTAGAGGTCACGGAGATGCGACTCAGTAACTGCAGCACTCAGGATCTTAATCTGGCCCTGCAGTTATAAACCCATCAAGTGCAAATGTTGCAAGTCTGACTGATACGTAAAAGATTTGCATCAGTAATAAACACTAATATTAGAAAAGTTACAAATAGCATGAAATATGTTAAGTAGTGGTTATATATGTGATGGTGTTGGTTTCCAAACATCTCTTCATGACAGTTCAGTGTCATTTGTAGTTCTTTACCTGGTTTAGTTTATCAGTACTTCATTCATTATTATTTCATCAGTTGTACTGAAAACAAGTGTCTTTTTAATGGAATAATGGCTGAAGGACAACATCTGGAACCAAACTTTGCTCTTCATACAAGCTCATGACTTAACTGCCTTTTTCAAAACAACAACTTATTATAACTTTGTACTGTAGTTATGTTCATTTATATTTACTGTAGCTGTGTATGGAGTTTTTACACACACACAAACACACTTACTGATGAGAAAAATGAGCTGATTTAGACTTTTGGTCAGCACTGTACAGCACTGGTCTCAGATACTTTAATACATTCTGCACTGCACATTCTGAAATCTGGCATCATGCAGTAAAACAACAGAAGCTCAGAACACACTTGTAATATTGACTGAGTGGTTTTCTGTGTGTGAATGTGTTGGTTTAGCCTTTTCCATCTAATGACTGTGAAGTATTGTTTACCCAGTGTTGATATTGTTCATTTAAGTCAGGTTTTGACTGACTTTGACAAGATTTTGATTGTGCCTCACAATAATTGGTAAATGACAGTATTAACTGTATAGTTTAATTGAATTTAATCCTTTATTGTTATTGCATTGTTGTACTTGCACAATGAAATTGAGGTGCAAAGAAAATGAAAAAAAACCCTAGAAAATAAATAAATAAATAAAAGTCAGCATTAGCACTGTATACAAATCAACAATCAAACAGTCCATGATAATTATACCTGTATAATTCATAAGTGATGCTGGAATGCTGATTTAACTTTCTTAACCTCTTGAGACCCTGCGTCCTCATATGTGGACATTACATTTCTGCTTCTCTTCACCATAATACTTCATTTTTTAAAACATTGACCCTTTGGCCTCATATGGAGACAGGCAGACAGACTGCTTTCTGGAGAGTAACTTGTTAGAAGAAGCTAGTAAGGCAAGGCAAGAGGGGGAAAGGCTGCTAAGAAAAAGAAATGTTTCTGTTTTCAAGTTTTGAAATCAACCATTTTAACTCGCTCTGTAAATGTTTTGCAGCATTTTGGAAGGGGATAACAGGTGTTATCTTGTAACATGTTTACAGTTTGAAATAAAAGGTTTTGTTCTTTGTTAGACAATTGTTTCTTTATTTTATCACACAGTAAGATAGACCTACTGTTCCCATATGAGGACATTGTTTTTTTTAAAAACGACTTCCTGTACAAAAACAAAATTTTATTTTTATGCTTGTTAGGTTCTACTAATCCCAAATAGCTAAGAGAAATTAAAAATGTACATCAAGGAAAAGTCTGGGTCTCAGGAGGATAATGTTTACTAATGTTTAGAATCTTTGGAAAGTTTCTCCTTCCATTTTTGTTTAAGTCTGAATGTAAACAAGCTGAAATGTCACTTTCTCACAGGACTTAAAGAACTGCTTAGAGCAATTAGACCTGGAAAACTTCGACAAATGCCACGAGATACGCAGTCCTTTCAAGAAGAAAAACAGGCTGATACTGATACGATCTCCGAAGAGTGGGTGTAAGGTAAGTGTTGACACTGCTTGTTCATTAGGGGTAAGACTGCGATGTCAGACCCAGCAGACCACTCCACTCTTTTCTTGCGTGTAGTATAAAGAGGGGCTCTCATCAATTAACAATGCAATACATAGCAAGGCCAGACTAGTGACCTGTGACATCATCGGTTCAATATGGCATGTGGGAAAAGCACACTGGCCCTTTGTGTAGGACGTTATGAATCAGACACATATCTGCTCAGGCCCATGTGCATCAGCGAGTCTTCATATTGCTTACTCTTCATGCTTTATCTTCCGGTGACATTTTGCACAAGTAAGAGTGAACTTTGGAGGAAACGCAAAGCTTGTAAGAGACCAGAAGTGGTTAGTCACGTGGTATAAATGTGAAATCAGCCTTTAGTGTGTGTTTGAAAATGATAAATATGTTTAACATGCATAATTGACTGTGTTATCTGTATGTGTTATATATTTGAAATACTCCAGGTTGGTCTAATGAGAAGGGTTCTGTTAAGATAATTACACTTATATGATTTAAAGTAATATATTAAAATAATATATGTCTGCTGAGAGAAACTTTGAGCGTGGGTTTTATTATGATACAGACACAGAAATGAAGGTGGACACATCCTGTTCTTTTCACCATGCCAAGTTACTTATCATTTAAAAGGTCATCAACTTTAGACAGAGTGTTTGTATTTCTAAAGATTAGGGAGACCACTTTTTTCTGACTAGACAAATACTTGTGGTACATGAAAACAGCCACAAACCACTGCTGTTTGCCTTCAAGTATGCAAAGGATGTCCTTCAGGAGATTAAAAGTCCAATGTTTCAGCCCAAGTCAAATACAGGAGATTCAGTGGCTCCAATTCACATCATTGTAATGTAGTTACAGAACCACTAAAGATGTTCTTGTGCTGGAAAATGATCTATTGATTTTAGTTGCACATGAATCCAACAGTTTACATCAAACTAGTGAGTCACATGACCAGCTAACCAACTCACAAAAAAAAGTTTTTTGTCAAAATGGACTAACATGAACTAGTGACTGGACTACCATTATTTAAGTGAAAATGAAGGGTTTAGATAAAAAAAAAAACAGATAATGTGAAAAATGCAATGCTGTATTGTTTTTAATATCAATTTTAGAGAAATTATAGAAATAGAAATGTTTTTGACCAACCATGTTATATTTTCACATAGAATGCATTATTATTTATTTATATTAACCAAAATAATTACAGATTAATACACTTTAAGAAACATTTTGAAGTCTTTACTGACATATAATTAGATATCACTTTTACACATTTTTGTAAAATATATTGAAAATAATCCATTCCAAACTTTCATCCTCATATCATCTGTTTACATGGTTAATGTGTTGTATTTGTGTACATTGTTAAAGTTTATACATTGTCGCGCCACAGTGTATAATCATGATACTAGTATTTTCTCCAAATTGTCTAACTCAGTGTGTGTCTTTGTTTGCTACAAATTCTGTCATTTGTGAAGATAAAAGCAGATGTGAAAGAAGAGGCAAGTGTCAAAATGTAATACTTAATCATATTCCTTCATCATGGAGTAATGAAGCACCAAAATGAACAATTTTGGCCGAAACTGAACAAAATGAAACATTTTGCTGAAAGTTGAATTCCTAATACTGAACACAGTATTAATACTCTCTCACAGTGTTTAAGTTTGCCACGTTTTCCTCCACTGCATATGTTAAACAGGCTAAATGTGGTTTTGTCTTGGTTGTCAAAGGAAAAATATACACTTTTAAACTTCAATTTAAAAATATTTATTGAGCACTGAATATTTTAAACATCCCAGCAGACAAACCACCATACCAACATCTATATATATATACTGTGTGTGTGTTTGTATACAGTCATGGCCGAAAGTGTTGGCACCCCTGAATTTTTTCCAGAAAATGAAGTATTTCTCCCAGAAAATTATTGCAATTACACATGTTTTGTTATACATGTTGTATGGCTATGGCCATGTTGGTGATGGTCAAATTGACAAAGATGTGGAAAAGCAAGTCAATTAGCACCAACACCAAACTAAGACTGATGAAAGTCTTGGTCTG
>BRDA01006720.1:23137-39066 GCA_036984385.1 Crenuchus spilurus
GAGAGAAGTGACTCGTCTGTGCAGCCTACCATCGCAAAGCTGATGACGGCGTATGACATGACATGACATGATATACACATGTTTATTTCCTTTGTGTGTATTGGAACAACACAAAAAACAGAGGAAAAATGGCAAATATGACAATTTCACACAAAACGTATAACAAAAACGTGTAATTGCAGTAATTTTCTGGGAGAAATACTTCATTTTCTGGAAAAAATTCAGGGGTGCCAACACTTTCGGCCATGACTGTATATATACATATTTATTTATTTAGAGAGAGAGAGAGAGAGACAGAGAGAGAGAGAGCACAGTGTAACATACTGATGTCAGAAGATGGTATCCGTCCTCATGTTGCCTGTGTGTTGCCAGGCTGCTTTGTGTGGCAGAAGAATATATAGGATGGATGATTAAACATACATTATAAATTGAACAATGGTGTGTTTTATCATATTTTTTGTTGACAACAATTTTCTCAAAGCAACAAGTCACTCAGGACGCTGTGTTACTGTGATTTTGTCATGGAGAGGAAAGCTTTAGTTACTTCACTCACATTGTGCCAAAAACACCATAAACCCCAAAAATACCCTTCACCATGATGTAACCACAATAACACATGGCCTCTCATGGCTTACATAAATAAATGAGTAAAACCATAACTTTAGTTTTGTTTGGCTGAAATGCTTGAAACTGAATAAAAGCTGGGAAACTCCAGCATTTGTGTTGTGACTGACTCTCTGTGTAAAAATAACGAGTTAAAGAGGGTGTTACTCTACAGTCGGCTTAGTTTTTCTACTTCTCAGTTGTGGGCGTGCTCCGGTGTGACTCGCTGTGTTTAACTCATTATTTTTCTACACCAGAGTACATCTACAGCCAGGAAGAAGAAAAAAGGTAACAGTGTCATTAAAAACATCACTGTTTGGTATAAATTATTCACTCCTTTCACTTATTCTGGATAATAATAATAATTCTATTATTATTTGTGTGACAATCTGATGAAGTTTTAGGTCAAAATTATGCAGAAAATCTCCACCTAAATTATCCCAGTCATTATTGTTAAAATACATCACCAAAGCATCTCCCAACCCACTCAGACTGTATTCAGATTTTAATTAAGGTTTCATCAACTAAAAATACTAAGCTTTTAATGGTCCACCAATAAACTATAGAAACAATTCATACATAGAACATTAGTCAGAAGTAAGAAAATGCCCTCCTGAGACCTGAGCCATCATTTGCTCAACTTCTGGGGGGAAGAAGCTGGAAATGTAAATTAACTTACATTCTTTTATACAAAGAAAAAATCATGAAAATATGTAAGTGTTTGATATAAAACTCAACACACATCTAGCTGTTCAACATTTCCAAAAATATCTTTAGGCTCCGAGTGGCTCAGTGGACTAAGGCGCTGTCACTATGATCTGAAGATCACAAGGTCGAATCCCAGATTATGATGTTTGCCATCGGCAGCTGGAGCCTGAGAGAGCAGAATTGGCAGTGCTCTCTCTGGGCGGGTAAGATGGCACTCTCTCCCCAGCACTACTCAGTAATGTTGGCTGGCTCTGGCATCTTCCAGGTGATCCATCAGAACTGTGGATCCTGCACTGCTCAGCGGTGATGTATCGGCAGCAGTTGGAAAAGAGGCGGAGCTTAACTTCACATGCAAGAGGCCTGTGTTAGTCTGCACCCTCCTAGAGTCAGAGACATTACGAGTGATAGAGACCGTCAACAAATGGGCAGGTTGATTGACTACCAAAACATATTGGGGAGGAAATCTGGTAAAAATTATATATATGTATCTTCTTGTTTTTTTAGTTTTGTTTATTTGGTGATCTACCACACCTGATACAGCCAATCACATGCCTGAAAACAAGCACCTAAATAGAAGCATTAGTGACAGTCTCGTGAGTAATATTTTCGTAGCTTAGACATGCATAGCTTAAGTGAAAGCTTTGCAATGTTGCGTTGCGAAATGTTTCTTGCTCAACAGTGTAGTTAGGCTACTAGGCTAATCTTGGTGACCATTGAGCTCTAATGTATGTTAGCAATTGTATATTGTAGCTCCACTTCTAAACTAAAGAAGCAAGACTTGGGCGTGCCCTGGCTGATTGACTGCATCTGAGAAGAGAAGAATATTGTGTTAATGACTTAACAACATCATGAAGATTTATATGATCTCTGACTATTCTTTCTTCTTATTACCACCACTCCATTTCCCCATCAGCACAGGCTCTCTGCTATCCAGATTATAACACATGCAGGAGAAGAGTATACAAGACTCTGATGTGAAGTTCAGGACATTGTTAAGCCCAGGGGACATTTCCAGTGTTTACTAGTAAAAAATGTCCATTAGCTTGATTCCGTTTCAGCCACAGGATAGTTTTAATATTTGTTTAAATTGTAAGGCTCTATAACCCGAGTGCTGTGCACTGTAGTATAAAATTCCGAGCTTTAGAATTGCAGAAGAGATACCTAAGTGGTGAAATATGCAGTATTACTAACAGATGACGAGACTGAAGCTCTGGCAAGCTCTCGAGAGTGCAGCAGATGTTAAAAGGCTGTGTATGCGTGTGCAAAGAGCAGCCAGACCCTGCCTGTCACTTTTTCCTCTCTCCTGAATACAGTGAGCAGCCAGCTGTGAGTCAGACAGTACAGCCTGGGGCTTTATTTTAGCCTTAAACCTCACATGATCTAGCACTGGAAAAAGAGGTTAACAGCCTAATGACCACTTAACTGCCTTTTGTCACACCTTCAAACAAGAGTCTTGATCATATAGCTCATAAAGTTAGAGCTTGACTCTTTGTCAGTTCTTTGAGAAATGATTCAGTGCATCATAAAATCTCAATTTCTCATCTCAAGATCACAATTTTCATCATAATTTATTTGGATGCAGCTAAAGGGCCTTTGGCTAACATGCTACATTCTAGTCTTTTATGTAGAAAATGTTATTTTTGTGTTATTTTTGTGTGGCATGGATCATTTAATTTGATACATTTTCAAATTACTGCTAAAAGGTCTTATCAGAATATTGAGTGTCTACATTATAGCGGGAATAACCACCCTTGGCTCAGAGTGTTCACTCAGTGGTGATCCCCGACACTTTCCTCATTGCTCCTGTGTTCATTATAAAGGTTACCGGGTCCACTATGGCACATCGATAACTCTGTACCACTTACTGGAGTTGTTGTTTCCCTCTGGTATCAATGGCCAATGGGGCATCAGTGTTATGTCATTAGGAGCACACCAGTCAGTTGTAGCAGAGTACAAAACAGATATCATGGGCAAAGGATGTGATTTGACTGAAATCTTAAAGGACAAGATAACAGGGTACCAAATGAAGGTTGGTAGCATCTCATAAAACGCTGCTGTAGTGAAGGTGTACAGAGAATGGACTTCTCTTACATTGAGTGTCTCATAGTGGCATAACAGTGGTGCCCCACTGGCCTTTGATGCCATAAGAGAAAACTGACTTGCTGAAGTTTGAATTTTATTGGTATAAGACCTTATATACTCCATGCCATGACAGCTCGCATATCATCAGAGCCAACGGTGGTTATTCCCACAATTAGGTAGGTGGTCATAATATTCTGGTCTGACTGTGTATAATTAGTATAAAACACAGGATTAAAAGAAGGAAGGTCATAATAGAGTCATTGCTTTTGTTCAAAATCACTTTCATCTTGGATGAGTGACATTAGCCATCCGTGATCCTGATTGGTCAGCTGTGGGTGGCATGCAGTGCTGGACTCAGCTGGAGTTTTTTTTGTCTGTATTTAACTGCAGTTTAAAATCTAGAAGACCATTTTTGGTCATAATGCTCCACAGATGACAATATAAAGAAGTTCACTTTTGTTTGAAAATGTGTTGTGTTAACATTCCCTAAAGAAAACGTCTGGAATACAGAGAACTTTAGACACACACTGAGCCCAGCAAGAACCAGGAAGTGAAACACACTTCATATAAATGCCACACAGCAGAACAATAGGCTGTATAAACAAACTGACAGACAATTGAAAATGAAAAAAAAAACAGTCCTTGACTTTTGGGAATTTCTCTACATGAGAAAGAAAGTTTGTTTTCCTCAGACTAAATAAATTCTTGGTCTAATTGGTCTTGGCCTACGGTTATCATTTTTGGAGAGTATCCAGATGTGTTCCTCTGTGGTTTGGACGAGCGCCTTCCAGGATATACCATTCATGATTCTCCACGTCATTGTCCCTTATTGCTTCAATTACATGAATGTACTTCAGGCTTAAAAGGAGTTACACATTAAATTTAGCATGTGTGCTCATTGCGCTTGCTAAGAAAGGCAATTACAGTGAGTATTATAGTACAGTTCAATATTAGCTATTTAGTATCTTTTTGAGTAGCAAGCATTTGAGTCTTTGTTATTAGTGTAAAATACATCACTTCTGACTCACACATTCATCCTAAAGACAAATCTAACATATGATCCACATTGTAAGCCTTAAACATTTTCAAGCAGTTAAACTAAAATGTCTCATGGTTATAGTTAAGATTTTGCTTAAGCAGAGCTTAATAAAAATGTGAAGCTGAGCTGATTTTCAGGTTTATTGTTGATAAAAATCGTGTCATATTGATTCATTTTACTGAGAGAATTGTATTGTAGTTACTGATTTTTTTATCTCTAAGTAAGCCATAGAACTGCTTGTTTGGTGTGTTTTGAATTTGGTTTGTTTGTTTGCTTTTAGGTTAGTGATGTCAAACTGCAAGCTCAAAATCAGGAAGACAAAGATGCTTGGATCAAGGCACTCACTGATGGTATTAACCGTGCAAAAAATAAAATCTTTGATGAGGTATTCATTGCGTTTCTATTTTATGCATCAACGTAATAACAAAATGCTAGTATAAAATATATTTTTATGAGGAAATCATATCATAACTCATATCGTCATGCATTTAAGGAAACATCTTTTAAATTTTGGTTTTTTTTTGTTCCAACCTCTTTCAATGTCTTAAAAGTAATGTACATTTTTTTCTTCATCACAGGTAAAGGTAGATGAAAACTCTTCTCTGGAGCATGTGACACGCTCTCGGCCAAAGGGGAATCGTAGTCGAAGACCACCAACAAGAATACACATGAAAGAGGTACACTGAAAGAATTTAAATGTGTATTGAGTGCATATAAATAAATATGAATGTAGGTGTTGACTGAAGAATTAAGTTTGTTTATTGTTTCATTAGGCTGCACATGTTTCGTCTGATGGAATCCTAAGACTGGACCTGGATGCTGTCGACAGTACACCTAATGGAATGCACTTCCTACCTTCTGAAGAGAGTGAGCAAAGAGAGGTTGCAAAACCTCTGATAACCCCATCAAAATCTTTAGATGACATCCCAGACGAATCTACAGGTGATGAGCCTGCACCAGTAAAGAAAGTTGTGAAACCACCCATGCCTCCATCAAAAGAGATCAAACCCTGTGAAAGCCAGGACAGTGAGGCGCCACAGAAGAAAGTTCTTACGCCGCCAATGCCACCGTCAAAGGAGAAGAAGCCTACTGAAAATAAAGATATGGAACCAAGAGAGACGCAGGAGAAGAAAGCACTGAAGCCACCCATGCCTCCATCAAAAGAGAACAAACCTGTCATTTCTGCCAATGAGGATGCCACTGTAGAGAATGCTTCAGACAGTGGTGTAGAGACTGGAGAAGCAACTACTTTAAACAAGTTAAGTTCAACTCCAGATGAGGCAGACGACACAGAGCCTTCTGAATCTTCCCCACCCAAGAACATCACCAGTCCACCAACTCCACCATCCAAAGATAAGAAACCAAGCAAGGCCCTCACTTCAGAGGATAAAGAAGGTGTTGCAGAAGAGAGTGAAGATGCTGATGATAAAAATGCTGAAGACAGTAATGATGAAAAAGATGGTGAAGCTGTTAAGGATGTAAAGGATGACAGCTCTAACTCTCTCGAGACAGCTGAAGAAAAAGAAGAAAATGAAGAAGAAGAAGAAAAAGAAGAAAAGGAAGAAGAAAAAGAAGATAAGGTAGAGGATATTACAATAACTCTCTCAAATAATGTCTCAAAGGTCCAAGGGGTGATGTGGGATTCTCCTAGTACTGCACCGGAAGAAGGTTCTGTTGAACAAGATGTGAACGAATCTGCTAGTTTAGACACCACTCACAGTGTCGCCACAACAGAAGCTCTTGAAGAAGCAAAACCTGTGACTGAAAATGAAATAAGTCCACATTCAACTCTTGAGACTGTTAAAAAGGTTCCCCCTGCTCCACCAAAAAAGAAACCTGTTAAAATACCCATCAAAACGGAGGACAGTGGTCTACAGAGTGGCCCTGCAGTCTCCACCAGCAGTTCACTTCCAGCGACTGTCACATCATCAACTGAAAGAGACTCTGAGACTGAAAAAGTTCCTCTGAATGACACCAAACCAGACATTCAGGAAACAAAAGATGAACGCAAGGTTGTCATCTTGTCTATAAGTAATCCAGGAAAAACTGAAGAGCCTGAAGATGTAGCTGGACATGAAGTGGAACAGAAGTCTATAGACAGCGGTCAGCTCTCTGCTGAGGACTCTGAAACTGGTGACCAAGTTACATCATCCACGGATAAGCTACAAGACAGCCTCCAAGGCCTTGATGGGGAGACCAGCGAAGAGGACCTAGAGTCGTCTGACAGCAAAGTTCCAAGTGTGGATGATCCATCTCCGGCAATTCTAACTGTGGAAACTGCTGTACCAAACACTCCAGCTGCATCATTGAACTCCTCATCCAAGACGAAGTCAGCGTCCACAGGACACCTTCTGGAGCTCGATATTATGCCACAAGGAAGTAACATGAAGGACTTGCAAAGTAAAATATCCACAGAACTTGAAGAAACAGGAAAGCTACTGGGAAGTGAAGGAGAAAGTAACCCAGGGATTTTGCAGACCTCTGCGATGGAGAAGCTTAAGGAAGCTGACGAGTTATTCAAAGAAGCCAAGAGTATTAAAGAGCTTGAGAAAAAGAGAACAAGTTGGTAGTTGGAAAAGCTCATAATGCAAAAGTCCAACTTCATAGAAAATGTCTGATGCTTGACAGCTGTTCTGCCTTTTTTTATTTGCAAAGCCTGCAAATGATTAAGTGCAATTATGCCCCGATCACTTTTTATTTTTGACTACTGCCCTGTGGACTGTCTTATCTGAAACATTCATATCTAGAAACAATGGATTAAAATTAGCCTTCAAACATGCATTTTTAAAATTGAGTCATGAGCCAAATTGAAGTAGAGTCCGTATGCTGATAGTGGCTACTTTATGAATATTTTGGTGCTCAGCAGATGTTGGTGCAATGTCTATATTTAGCTTATTGCAAGATGTTTCTGCTTCTGCTTTGTATGTCCCTCACGTCAGTTTGACCGCACCCATTACCAGTAACAGATCAGGCAAGATAGAATTGAAATGCATGGCTTTTAGAGTTTCCCCGGTTGATTTAAACTTTTTAAGTCAGAAATTATGATGTTGCACATGCACACACACACACACACACATATTACTTACTGTGTTATGTGATCTGTAGTACTGTGCAATAAGGGTGTATCAATACATTCTGCCCATTATTCAATTCAAATATGACTGTTGATATTTGAAGTCAACAGCAAAATGTGGACTAACAAGGTCTTTGTGACTGTAAAGCCCATTGCGACAGTTGTACGATTGCCATGATAAAGCATTAGTGAGAATGACAAAAGCAAGTAATATCACTGTTAGCTAGGCTGTGGATTAGCAAATTGTTGCTAAACTAAGCTCCCTGGACCAAAAAAAGTGGTAGTGATGATGATGGCATTGCACAAGGATGATCAGGCTATAAATATCTGCATGCGATGCAGTGGGATTCATAGAATGAGAAAAGATCCTTTAAGTCTTTTAAGTTATCTGATGTGATCCCCTTGTGTAGCAAGAAGAGGTGGTACAGTGCAGTGATGTCTCATTTGATGTGTGGAAAATGGGTTGCAAAGCAGATGTTAATGATTGGCAAAAAGGAGTGATTGCATTTGGGTGCCAAAGTCCAGAGTGTGAATGAAGTAGCTGAATTTGCAGGTGTATCAAAGCTTATGATCATTTATGTCTACCAGCAGTGCCAAAATTCCAGTTTACAGAACATTTTCATCAGAATTGTGGCCGACAGCCAGAAAGCTAAAAGCCTCTTGCTACCAGTCTGCTCCATATGTTTCCAGTGTGCAGTACCCTGCATTTCAGAACATGGTTGAGGAGGACCTACATTGACTTCTAGAAGCCTGAAGGCAAAGTGATTTTCATTCACAAACCATAAACACTGCTGGTTGCTGTCTGTCAGTTTCATCTTTCAGCCTGATGACAATTTCCTGTAAACTTGGAATTGTGACATTGATGGTAGGCCAGTATTCATATGCTTCAGTACACCAATACACAAATTCAATACACAAATTCAGCTACTTCCTTCACACTGTAGCCTCTGGCACCCAAATGCAATCACTCCTTTTTGCCAATCATTAACATCTGCTTTGCAGCCGAGTTTCCACACATTGAACAAGACATTCACTGCACTGTACCACTTCTCAATCTATGAATCTCATTGCACATCCTACAGATATTTATAGCCTGATCATCTTTGTTCAAGGCCACAAAGCAAGGTGACAGATTTTTGATCCAGAGAGCTGTCTAATTGCTATGCTAAGCATTAGCAAACAGGATAAAGCAATATATACTTATTAGTTTTGTTAAAAAATAAAAAAAAGTAAATGTTACCCACCTGTCAGGTAAACACAGCAGCTTTCACATCACTTTTCATACCACTCAACTCTCATTGAAGCTTAAGTCAGCATCTTTTTTGCCAGCTTCTTGTTTGAATTTTCCTGTTCCACCTTAAATACTGCAGCAGTTACATTCCAGTGCCTCAACGTCTTGTTCCATTCCATCTTAAACAGTGTAGTAGTTATAATCAGGTGCCTAATATTCTGGGAAATTTGAACAACAAGCTGGCAGTTAGGAACCCTTCAACCTCCTCAACACTCTGAGGCTTTTTCACTGCTGAAACACCCCAGTGATGTTTTCTTCACCCTACCCTTCCTCACGTTTTTCACAAGTTTTGTTTTTCAGATCTCGTCGTTGGCTTTTTTTTCAGTCATCTCTCCTTGACAATGCAAGGAGTTTGGTATGTAGCTCCTCTTCTTCCCACTGTCTTGTGCATGAGCACAAACACCCCTGTTGGCTGAAAGTATTGAGTTATTGTACCCGAGCCACTTTGTTTACGATTTACAGAACCAGGGTTGTGTGTGAACACCTGATTTTTTCCTGCACGCACAGAACAGACAGCTAGTGAGTCTGTTATTGGATTACTGCACCTGTAATGCAAATATATTGTTGCAGCTTCACCATATTTTACATAACCAAGTGAAAACATTTTTATTTCTGAAGCATAAACAGTGTTGGGAGACGTTAGCTGATAGAAAACTAGATGCCAAGCTGTGGTGTTAAATAGCTAACTTTAGCCATTCACTGAACTATAGGTACCCACATCACAACCACACAGCACCACATCAGCACTGCAATGACTTTTGCTCCACCTGAAAAAATACAGCAGCAGTCTGATGTGGTCGCATCTTAAGAGCGTGGCATGTAGGAGTATGCCATGTTCTGTTGTTGGTTAAATCAAATACGATCTCTAGTGTTCAAATAATGCAACTGCATTAGATGGCATAAAGAAGCAAATGCACGACCGTCAATGCAATGCAATAAACACCATTTTTGCATTGCAATGTACCATTTTTTCCTTGCTGCACAGAGATATTAGCCTGTATTGCTAAATGATCCACCTTAATGCAAAATATTGCACATGCTGGCGAGAAAAGCCACACAATAATGAAAGTGTTAATGTTCTGTCTAAAATTGCCTCCTCGTGCTTAAAATAATGCAGTTTTTTAGCCTTGTTAAATGGCCTTGTTTACACGGTTTATGAATAGTATAGAGGAACTAGCTACTTCCTGTTTGATTTACCAAGCAAATCACCTTTATGCACATTGCAGTTTGAGCAGATGTTGTAAATAAGCATTTCTTTTGTACTGATAGTGATACTTTAATGTTACTGCTTTCAGTAATAAGTTACTTAAATGTCGGTTATGCTAGGCTAACGTCTTGTTTAATCTTTTTTTATGGAATAATATGGACCAATTTAACCCAATTTTAATAATATTTTTAATTATTCTTATTTTTTCCAAGTAAATATCCAAAATGTGAATAGATGTCATACAGTGCATAGCCCTAAGCAGAAAGTCATCAAAGTCGTGTAAAGTTCTTTCCTGTTCTAACACCTACAGTACGTTTCCTGGACCTTTTGTCCCCGGTTGTGTTATATGAATAATTTTGTAAAAGAGGTAGCCTGGTTCATTATCAGGTTTAAATATTAATCTGTAAATAACATGTCTACCAATGAATTGCTTAATATTTAAGTTATTAATATTCTGACATTTTGGTTCCTTCATTGTTTCCTAAAAGCCACTTTTGATGTTTCGCCCTTATACTGAGCTGATAAATTATGTTTACTGTTGAAGCTGTATGCAGATGATTTTGTTCTGTAATATATTGTTGCCCGTGATTGTGTTTACTAACTAAACTAATTTTTCTATACCTACTGAATATGCCAGAAAGCATTGCCAAACATGTATTAATAAAGATGTCTTCCATAATCTGCATCTATAAGGATGTTTTTATATATCATGTATATGAAGAACAGGTTGCTCACAATAACATGTTACATGTTGCTCATGTTACATGTTGCTCATGTTAACATCTTACAGCAATCAGAATTAAATGATTTTTATGTTGTTGAAGTATCTGTTTTTAGCTCACTTCCTTATGAACTTCTGTAGTTTCATTTCATAGGAGAGTGACTCTTGCATTACTGCTTTTGCTAGAAAAAGTCTCAGTGGTCACTGAAATAAGGATATGAAATTAAGACAGTAAGTGACTTCTTGCAGAAAATGTACAGTACCAGTCAAAAGTTTGGACACCTGGACATTCAGTGGTGTTTCATGATGTAAAAATGTTCTGTATTGTAGATTAATACTAAAGTCATCTAAACTGTGAATAAACACATCTGTAATTATTTAGTAAACAAACAAGTAAACAAACCAGAATATGTTTATATTTGACATTCTTCACAGTAGGCACCTCTTGCTTAGATGGCAGCTTTCTTGTCATTTTCTCAGTCAGCTTTATGAGGTAGTCACCTGGAATGTCTTTCAGTTAACAGCTGTGTCTGGTCAAGAGTTCATGACTTGCATTTATTGCCTCTTAATGTGTTTGAGACATCAGTTGTGTGTCTACTTTGAAGTAAAATCTAAAACATGTTTTGGTTTGTTTAACACTTTTAAGTTTACTACATGATTCATTATGTGTTCACTCAGAGTCTGGATGACTTCAGTGTTCATTTACAGTGTAGGAAATACATGTAAAAAAAAAAAAAAAAACTTTTGACTGGTACTGTATGTGCAGAATTTGGTCTGTCCTCTATTTAGTACTGTACCGTATTTTGTTTTCTAAGTGGATTATCAGTGTTTCTCAGTGTATTTCTGATAAATGAATACTAATTTTATGAGTGGTTACAAAGTTATGAGTGACTGTGGAGCATAGGGTTCCCAGCACTGTGTGGCGTTCAGTATTTAGCCCCTCCTCTTCCTGTCCTGTGCACAAGCACAAATGTTCCCTGTTTCCTATTGGCTGAGTTGTGCACTTTGTTTCTGATTTACATAAGTTGATCATGACATTTATTATTGAATTTAAAGAGGATGTGATGCAATCATTGTATTAAACAGCTGATATGATATGGAAAGCAACATTGTCCTATCATTTCTGAAAATAAGTAGTAGGTGAAAGTTTCAAAATACACTGTTCACTCCCCAATCCATGCAGTCTATAAGGAAATTAAGCAAAAACATTCTTGCATGTAAAGGGCCTACAGACGCTTAGCTCAAGTCATATCAAAATGCTTCAGGCTGATTTTTGAATGATGCAAAATACAGGGCAGCCCGTCACAACAGATATGTGCATATATATCAGCTTTAGATGCACAGCAACTGATTCTCAGTGAGCGAGATTGTGAGAATGAGAAGAGAATGATTGTGTAAAAATGCATTTGGATGTTCTTAGTATATAAAACCACAATTACAAATAGTTTTTATTAAGAAACCTTAATAGAAAGTAATACAATAATTAAGTCAAATCAACAGTGTTAACACCTAAAGTTCATTTTAATATGACTTTGGTGCATATATGGTTCCACTACAGAGTCAAAATCACACTGTTAGTTGTTGTTAGAGTTATAGTGTTACCACTGATCTGCACTTTTCACTACTGCTAGTGTTGTCAATTGGATTGTGGTGTTGTAGGAGTCAGTTTAACAGGACAATATTTATGGGCCAATATTAAGATCAACCAATTTAGCCAATGTGATTTTTCACACAATGGAATTTGACCCATTCGTGCAGTGAAACACACACAGAATCTGTGAGAATTTGTGCCTGAAGTGGTGGGCAGCCCTTATCCACCGGCGCCCGGGCGAGCAGTTAGGGGGTTAGGTGCCTTGCTCAAGGGCACTTCAGTCATGTCCTGTCTGGGGATCGAACTGGTGACCTTCTGGTCACAAAACCAGATCCTTACCACTAGACCATGGCTGCCCCTAATATGGAGTCCTTAAAGCAACAAAAAAGAAAGAAAATATATATGGTGTGAACTGACATGTACATTCTGTAAATCAATTAAATGTTCAATTCAGGATGTAAAGGCTTACACAGCAAATATGCCACTGTTAAATCAACACTATTAGAGTTAAATTAACACTGAGAGCATTACATTTTAACACCCTCAGTGTTAATTTAACTCTAATAGTTTTAATTTAACACTGACATATTTACTGTATATACAATATAACAGCTTTTTAAACCTGTTTAGTTGACACACAACTATGTAAGTTGTCTGAGACTATGAAAATCAGTTGGATTGAAGTGTGTGTGTGTGTGTGTGTGTGTGTGTGTGTGTGTGTGTGTGTGTGTGTGTGTGTGTGTGTGTGTGAGATGTGAACAGGCCATTTCATGAACTGATTCCACCACCCACTCTGCCAACTTCAGCATCACAAAGAACTGAAACACAACAGTGTGGAACTGACCGTCTGTCAGCAGCTAACTGCGGCTAATCTCCCTCCAAACAACATTTAACACAGGATCATCAATAGTGATTTTCCTTCACTTGAAAATACTCTTCCAGAGAGTTGTGTGCTCCGTGTACAAACTGAATTTGCCACCTCAGTTCTGCAAAATGTCAACGTCTGATCACTGACCTGATTGATTTTTCATTTAAAGCAAGACATTCTCATATATACTGTATGTCCAAATGTTTGTGTCTACTTGCTGATCCAGTGTGACAGTGTTCCCTTTGTGAACTCTACTCTTCACTCAGAAAACATTACATTACATGTTGAAACATTGCTGTCAGGATTTGATTGTTTATAGCCACAAGAGCATTAGTGAAGTACTGATATTGGATTATTCTTTCTGGATCCACTCTATGTCATCCCATAGTTAATGGATGGAGCTTTATCACTCCAGAGAACAGAGCACATATAGTGTATAACAATAAATGTTATGTTCAGGAATGACATTTACGTTTTTGTGAGATAGAGAACGTTCCACTATGTTCCAGGAAAATGTTTGACATTATTTGTAATGCATTTGAAGTCATTCTTGTTATAAGAAATGTCATTTTTACTGATATTTTCAAACTGCACATTTTCAGTTTAAGGTGGGTCAGTGTAATCTATTAGTCTAAAATTCAGTCACATTATAGTAAAATATGTTGAAATTTTGCCTTTGTGAGTTCATATATATTTTACTTAATCAGTCATTGTTTTGACTGGTACAGGCACATTTAAATTGTTTAGATCATATTTAAATTATGGTTTCTAGTCTACTCTGTATTATCTCTCTGGTGTCAACCTGCTGGGAGGAAACAGGGTCCTCCGCCCTAAGTCTAACTTCACTTGCAACCATTTGATTTTTTTCTTCATTGATCTTACAGCAGAACCTCAGTGGGTGTTCAGTGTCTCACCAACTACAAGCCCAGTAATACCACAATGGCTAAGGGTGAATCTGCACTTGCAGAGGAGCTGAACCACTTCTTTGAATGAATTGAGGTGGAATGATCTGAGGCAGTAGCAGCCCCACCAAACAATTACAGCAGCTACAACCTTATGGTGCAGGAACATGAGGTGAGGCGAACACTGTGAATGCCAGAAAGGCTGCAGGACCAGATTGAGTGACAGGGAAGGTCCTCAAAGAGTGCATGGACCAGTTGTCCAGGATCTTTACAAAGATCTTGAATGTATCACTGTCACAGTCATATATCCCACCATGTCTGAGATCAGCCATTATTGTGAGAGGGAGAGTCAACAAATGGGTGGGTTGATTGGCTACCACATCACTGGGTGAAAATTGGGTAAAAATATAAATTAAAAAAATATTATTAATACAATACGATATAAATATGTCACAAGAAATCTTGCAGAAATATGTGCTAAACTTCTGGAGGAGAGTTCACAGCTACATTAAAATCTAGAAGCTCACTGTCAACTGAAAAGTGACACTGTCCTGTAGAAGATTGAGTACCTAGAGGAGTGGCTGGACAAAAAAATGTGGATTTTATTGTCTTAAGGCTGATCTGCAAAAATAAAAGTTAGGTGTTGTGGAAAATTCTGAGTGACCCTAAAAGTTTGAGCGATAGTGTATGTTAATGTGCTCATTTTTGTGACATCACAAAATCAAGTTCTTATTTTTCTGTGGAATGTGGGTCATTTTGAAAGTTTAACTGTATTTTCGTTTTATGTCAAACTGTTATTTCCGTTTTCCCAGAAATGGGTGCTTTATAAGTGCTGCAATACTGCAATGTTGATTCACTGCCCCCTGCAGGTGGAGGCTGGAATAACAGCTGTGTATTTTAAAGCTTTGTAATGTTTCCTTAGTAACTGTGTCTAACTCTCCTGCAGAAGCCAGGAGTGTTTCACATTCCCCTCTAAATGCTGCAGATATCTGAAGTCTCTTCTTTACGTGTTGAGTGTCATATAGACATGTGCAATAAAGTTAACTAAGTTTAGATATTCAAACCACACTTACATTCAGGGCTGAATTCAGCTACACATCTGTCAACCTATTGTAAAGTGTAACATGCTCCACACTTACTTGGTGGTAATAAAACCTGATGAAGTGGCTTAAAATAAACATGAACTTTTAAACCAAACTGAAGAGGATGACTTTTTGGCTTCCTTACTCAAACAACTGTAGGCTTACATGGAAAAGCAAAAGAAGTTTTGGCCCAGTCTTAGAAAAGTGCTGGAGTAAAAGAAACTGAAATTGCTCCATCTTGTGGCTTGTTAGAAATCTGGTCAACAAGAGTCAGGAGACTGGATCTTCACGTTACGGAGTTTATTGGAAGATGACAGGCATATCTGGAGTGTGTCACCAGCCCAGTCAGTCCAGTGCAATCTGAACCCAGTCTGGTCTGAGTCCACACATTCTGACAGTGTTTAAATACAGTTTGGTACCTGGGAGGGAAAGGGGGTAAAGGAATTGGGGGCAGTTGAGCAGTGGGGGACCCAACCAGACAGGAAGGTTCCATTAGCATTCAAAGCATTAGATGTGTGAGGGTGCCACCCGACCAGAGACCCACATTTTAAAAGAAGACAAGGTAGCCTCCAATACACTGAAGAAAAATTATTTAATCTTTAGATATTATACAGTATCTTTTATATCTTTTCAGATACAAACCGGATTCCAAAAAAGTTGGGATACTAAACAAATTGTGAATAAAAACTAAATGCAATGATGTGGAGATGGCAAATGTCAATATTTTATTCGTAATAGAACATAGATGACAGATCAAAAGTT
>BRDA01006721.1:0-14098 GCA_036984385.1 Crenuchus spilurus
TTTACAGCTTTTTCAGCTCCTTAACGAGGCTTTACATCCACGGGCGGTATCAGGGCTGGGTTACGGGCTACGTATCAAAACCTCATACACATGCCCCTGTTTACATCCACTCATAACACAATATAAGTACACACTGTTATAAAAGTACAAACTAATGAGTCAACATTCACCTCATTTATTACTGTTCTGTTTCACAGCAAATACCATCTGAGCTGATCTCTACCTTCCATAAAACTTCACCAACCCTGCAGTGCACGAGCAGCCCACTGTCTCACTGCCCCCTTAGCATTACCCACACCTGCCCATCACCTCGGCTGACTGACTGATTAGACAGAAACCATTCTAAACCACATGCTGCATCACAGCGGCTCCTTCATGAGATAGTCTGTGATGTTCAGAGGGCTCTGAATTTAAACTGCAGGCAGTACACATGGGCACATACCAGGGAGGGTGGTATGACACTTGCTAGACTGGACATTTTTTATTGTTTAAACAGGAGCTGCATGTGTGTAAGAGTTGTGTTATTATAGCTGTTGGGTTTTCAGACCATCACTTGTTTTTATGTTCTGTTTTCATTGTGAATGGTAAGCCTAAAAGTACAAACTGGCATTTTAACACCTCCTTGTTGTTTGATGTCACAGATTGTGCCCCGTCAAGTTCTTTTTCAGTCCAGAAAGAAAGAGTGGCCAGTGTTGTTTCATTCATGCTCTGCTCTGTGAGGATGGGCGAGACTTTTCAGTGAGCAGGAAAAGGGCCGTACAGCTCTAATCTGAGTTGTACACGAGTGAATATAGAAGGTCATTCATTAAAATTTGGGGGAAAGTGAGTGTTTTAATATTTCAGCAGATCATCTTCAAAAGTCAGATTTACTTTTTACATTTAGTCCATCTGGGTTTAAATACATAGCTATGAACGTGACTACTTCCTTATCTAGCCTAGCATCTGCTAATCTCAATCCTCTTATCTCAAAGATTACAGCTCAGACTCAAAAATGGGGTAACCTCCCCCTTTCATTAATCAGCAAGATCAGTGGGGTTAAAATAAATATTTGACCATATTTCTTTTTTTATTCCAGCCAATTCCCTTTTTTCTGCCAAAACCTGTTTTGAGTGACTGTATAAGATAATCTGCTCTTTCTTCCCAGTGATCTAGATAATCTGTCTGACTGTGTCTGATGATGTCACTGATGTTTAGTTTGGGGGTAAAGAAGTGCTGGACTGAGGCTGCTGTCTTTTAGGTTTTGGGAGGTTAGCCAGCCTCAGGACCAGCTGACTGATGGGACTCTTCTCAGGGTCCAGTTCTTGGCTCTGTAGAGCTTTAAAATGAAGCATTTCTCTGGAAATCGTCTTTAGGTGAATCCAGAAATTTAGAGATCTTTTTTGGATGTTTATTAATAGAGGGAATCGGCCTAATTTTGCTATGCATGCATTGGTTATAGTACATAATGTAGTTGAACTTAAAATTATGCAGACCTTCCAACCTTGAGAAATTTTTTTGAGTAGCAACTTACAGTATGAGAGCACGGTATGGCATGGTGTGGCATGAGGTAAAGCACATTTGCTGATCAGTATTGATTTAGTTAACATGCTAAATTATTAAGCACATGGTTCCCACTCACCACCATATATAATTATTCAACATACAAGTATGAAGAACATTTTTACAGTATTTATACAAATTCATATATTCAATCATTAATGATGTACTATATAAAAATCTGCTACATTTTTAACTACCTATATTCAATCTACGACCACATATACATCACCATACATCAATATGCACCATTTTTAATTAGTCATACTGTACATCCCTATACACAATGTTATATAACCTTTTCCTAGTTACACGTCCCTGTGCACCATTATATACACTCTGTAACCAGTTATACATCCCTATATACAATTAAATTCAGTCATTAAGCAGTCATACATCCCTAAATACCATTAGATACAATACATACTGAAGTATATTTTACATATGGATGTTTTTTTGATAATCAACACTGTATGTTAGATAGCATGAGACTCTGACTTAGGTTAAAAATGACCTCATGAACATGCATTGTCTGTGATCTATAGAATTTCCTGTTTTTATCCTTTGTCCAGAAGTTCCTATACATCTGGAATGTGAATAACATTTCCTGTTTTCAAAGAGAGCTGAGCTCAGCCTTATTTCCCACAATTGTATGCATTAAACATTAAAGACTTGGGCCTGGTAGAGTTTTCACGTATACAGGTCAAGTATAAATAGGAGAGGTTTGGATCAGGCTGGGGAGAGAGCATTGGGGCAATCAGGCTGAATTCATCTCTCTCTCAAAGATGCTCTAAATAGTGTTTTTGATAGGACATCTACTTTCTTATAAATAAAACTTTATAACCAAGTCTGGTGTCCGCAGTGATTCCCTTCTACATCAAACGGCACAGCTACAAAAGATACATCAATACACACCTTTACATACAATTATTAGCCAGTTACACATCACTGTTCACCATTATATTCAATCTCTGACCAGAGAACTATTTAGTCAGATAGCTGTTTGTTGTGAAAGTCACAGATGTATGATATCAAGCATTTCCAGTACTTTCCAGACCTGGACAACACACAATTAATATTCAAGCACTTTTAAGGATTTCCAGCACCCGTATGTGTCTCACATACACGTGTAGTTTGGAAGGTCTTAAAACACAGTAATCTATTGACTGACTAGACGGAAACATCAGTAGGCGGCCATATTTATTTTCACTTTAGGCTATGCAATAAGGTGTTGATATAGGACTGGGTCAAATATCAAAACAAGTTGGAACAAATACAGTGGAACCTTGACTTACAAGTGAGCCAACTTTTGAAAGATACGAGCAGTTGCACTGTTTTGACAGAACTTTATTGAAATGCCCTGCAAGTGAAAGCGAGGAAAGTGTGGCGACAAAGTCACTGAAGTAAGTCATCTAATATTTAATGTAAATACACTTAATAGAACAGTTTCTTTCTTTACATTCTCTTTTATTGTATATTATTATTTTTATTTATAAAGTAAGTTTTTCTTATTTGAAAACACGTTTTTGGTGGGCTGGAATGGATTAATTGCATTTTAATGGGGAAAATTAATTTCCACACGTGCAAGCCTGTAGCATGATTACTGCTCTATTATTATATATAAATATGTTTTTCTTTTGTGGAAAGAGGACTTACACTCAGTAAAACTGGGTGAGAGTCTCTGTGAAACAGTGTGTGAAGACGTGCTTCTTTGCATGACAAGCAAAGCAGAGCAGCAGAGAATGGCTGGTTAAGTATTTATTTCTGTCACAGGCAGTGTTGGGAACGTTACTTTAAAAAAGTAATTAGTTATAGTTACTCACTACTTGTTAAAAAAGTTACTTAATTAGTAACTGAATTACTCTATAATGAAAGTAACTCGTTACCAAGGAAAGTACCATTTGCATTACAGTTAAAAAAAAAAGTTATATGTCAAAGAATAAGGATTTTTTTAAAAAGCAGTTTTCACAGTCAGTTGAAATGAGTAGATCAGAAAGGTGTTTGTACATAATTTTTGAAATTTATTGCACATCAACAGACCAGTGCAGGATAAAATCCTTTAAAATACCAAATCTTTATTTAAAAAAAAAAAAAAAAAAAGCAAAAGTAAACAGTTACACTATATAAAGTGCATTTACATCTATCAAATTCAATTAAATTCTCTCAACCTGAGACAACTGGTTTGTTCACAACAGCAGTAAACTTAACAACAAAACCTCTATAGTCTTATTCTTCAAAAATCAAGCCTTTGCTGCTTGGCGGACTTTGCCCCGAGTCCTTTGCTAGTGGACTGTGGTTGCTAACTTTGTAGCTGCGTGGGTCGTTGTGAGATGCTTTATTAAATTACAGTTGCTTACAGTGGATGTCGACAAAGTCTTCGCCCAAGGACATAATGTACACGTTACATGCACGTTTTTGCCTTTAACCTCAATGAATTTAAAATAATGTTTATATCGCCACCTTGAAAATGCTAACTTTTCTTCCGCTTGCTCCTCTGCCTCTCGGCACACGTGTAAAAACACTCGCTCTGATTGGCTACCATAATGCTGCCTTAGCCAATCGCTTACTGACTTGAGCTAAACAGGTGTTACACCGAGAACTGTGACCTATCGAGATCTGTGACTTCTTCTATCAAGTCACAGATCTCGACAGGTCACAGTTCTCGGTGTAACACCTATTACTCCTCACTAGCCTGAGCAGAGGTCTTACTGTATCTCAGATTACTGTTAGTATATCAATATATAGTAACGGACTGCTTTTAATGACCAGTAACGTCAACAGCGTTATAACGACAGGAAAAGTAATTAATTATTTTATCCCGTTACTGACAAAATGACGTCGTTACGTAACGACGTTATTTTTAACGCCGTTATTCCCAACACTGGTCACAGGTCTCACTTCCTGCTCTGAAGAACAGCCGCTGGACTGAGATCTGACCCTGGAGACTGTGCAGAAGAGTCTGGAAGGAGTGGTTTAGGATGGAGGTGGGGCTTGTGCTCTTTCTCTCTCTGAGTTCCACAGAAGTGAAAGTGAAACTGATGGTGTTTATTCACTGCAGTGTGTGTGTTTGTTTGTTTGTGTGTGTGTGTATGTGTACAATCAGCAGACACACCTCTAGCCTGAATATTTCTGGAGGCAGTAGGAGGTTGACTCTGTGTGAGCTGCTGGTCTGGACTCAACTGGTGATTATTGTTGTAGACGGTGTGTAAATGGCAGAGGCCAGTTTTTCAGTGGATCAGTTCAGCTGTCCAGTTTGTCTGGATCTACTGAAGGATCCAGGGACCATTCTGTGCGGTCACAGTTTCTGTAAGGCGTGTATTAATAGCTGCTGGGATCAGGAGAACCTGACGGGTGTGTATAGCTGCCCTCAGTGCAGACACACCTTCACTTCGAGGCCTGTTGTGAGTAAGAACACCATGCTGGCTGAAGTGGTGGAGAAACTGAAGAAGACTGAACTCCACGCTGCTTCTCCTGACCACCGTCCTACTGGAGATGTGGAGTGTGATTTCTGCACTGGGAGAAAATTCAAAGCTGTCAGATCCTGTCTGGTGTGTCTGGCCTCTTACTGTGAAACTCACCTCCAGCCTCATTATCAGTCTCCTGCCTTTAAGAAGCACAAGCTGGTCAAAGCCTCCAGATGTCTCCAGGAGCAGATCTGCTCTGTTCATGAGAAACTGCTGGAGGTTTACTGTCGCACTGACCAGCAGTGTGTCTGTATGCTGTGTACCATGTATGAACATAAAGGACACGATACAGTATCAGCTACAGCAGAACGAGCTGAGAAACAGGTGAGAACTAACTACAAACCTCTTCTCTTCTAATGCTCATCTTCAGACAGGGTGGTGTGATCTAACACCACTTTCACACTTGAGTAGTTATTGTCAGAAATCACAGCATCAGTTTTGTACTTGTGTCTGTTTTTGAATACTGCAGTGTTGTTTTTATTATTTATTTTGAGGATGCACTTGAACAAATAGTGATAACACCATACAGCACAGTCACATATGTAATACACAGACAAGAATAAATCTAAACAAAATATCTGAAAGGCTCTACCCAAAACCATCCAGTGGAACAAAGAGGGGACCACACCTTCCAAAACCTTTTCCACTTATGGTGGAGGTTATCATTTTCTCAAGGGTGAAGAGGGATGTCAGCTGAGAGTCACACGTCGTCTTGTTGCTCTGTCTACGTGTCTTTGTCTTTAAGTCTCTGCCTCTGTCTTGCTCCATCACACCCAACTCATCAGCCCTTGTGTGTCCTTAGTCAAAAAATTGTATTTGTGAGGGAATGCAAAACCTTTGCAAGGGAATGCAAAACATTTGTGAGGGAATGCAAAACCTGTCTGAGGGAATGGAAAACCTGTCTGAGGGAATGGAAAACCTGTCCAAGGGAATGCAAAACCTGTTTGAGGGAATGCAAAACCTTTATGAGGGAATGCAAAACCTGTCTGAAGGAATGCAAAACCTTTATGAGGGAATACAAAACCTTGGTGAGGGAAGGCAAAACCTTTGTGAGGGAATGCCAAATCTTTTTGAGGGAATGCAAAATCTTTCTGAAGGAAGGCAAAATCTTTCTGAAGGAAGGCAAAACCTGTCTGAGGGAATGTAAGACCTTTGTGAGGGAATGCAAAACCTGTCTGAGGGAATGCAAAACCTGTCTGAGGGAATGCAAAACCTGTCTGAGGGAAGGCAAAACCTTTGTGAGGGAAGGCAAAACCTTTGTGAGGGAAGGCAAAACCTTTGTGAGGGAATGCAAAATCTTTTTGAGGGAATGCAAAACCTTTCTGAGGGAATACAAAAGCTTTGTAAAGGAATGCAAAACCTTTGTGAGGGAATGTAAAAAAATTGTGAGGGTATTTAATGTCATGGCCTTTTTTTAATCTAACCACAGCACCTTTGGGGCTCTGTAAAATACAGCAAAAGAGCCAGAGACATTTTTCAACTTTTCCACATTATTAATATATGGTAGCAGATAAAGTGAAAGAGAGGAACATGTCATGGGCTCCATATTAACCCATAACAAGTTACTTCAGTTGGCACACAATAAAAGTTAGGTGTTTAGAGGTGTTAACCAGATCTCCTATATTTAGTAGTCAGCATATGTTGTCAGAGGCATACCGCCTTGTCAAAAAGCCAGTTTGATCAGGTTTAACTACCTTTGGCAGTACTACCTTCAGCCTACAGGCAAGTACCTTAGCTAACATTTTACAGTCAGTGTTCAACAAACTTATTGGTCTGTAAGATGCAGTCCTGGGGGCCTTTATTAAGATTAAGCAAATTGTTGTTCTTTTCAAAGTTTCAGGTACCGAACCATGTACCAGCTGTTCTTAAAAACACGTAGTAAAATTAGGTGAAGCTTCTTTTGAAATCAAAGGTATTAAAAAGAGTTTATCTGGGGGCCCCAAGTAGCTCTGTGGGCAAAGATGCTACCACTATGACCCGAGGATCGTGAGTTCGAATCCCGGTCATGCTGTTTGCTATCAACAGCCTTTTGGCAGTGCTCTCTCTGGGTGGGTAGATGGCGCTCTCACTCTCCCCACCACTTTCACGTTGCAATGTCCACTGGCTCAGGCATCTACTGATTGGTCCAATCGGAGCTGGGGACCCTGTGTGCCTTCCTCTGAGTGCATTAGGCTCTCCAGTGACGGTGTATCAGCTCTGGTTCGAAAAGAGGCAGTGGCTTCATCACATGCAACAGAGAAGGCTTGTGCTTGACTTCACCTCCTAGAGTCAGGGACATTGCAAAGTGATGGGGAGAGGCCTAATGGAGGGGATGGGCTAATTGGCTACCACTACATTGTGAAGGGGATAAAAATTGGCAAAAAAAAGAATATATCATGCTGTTGTTGGAGTGTATCTACAATCCAAGGAGACTTTCTAGAATATTCTGGATCATTGCTGAGGATTTGATTTCATTTAGCCATAAAAGTGATAGTAAGCACAGGGCATTGCATGATAACCACACCAAACCCATCCCAAAAGCAGTTCCACTGCTCCACAACTCAAATCTGTGGGGCTTTATACCCCTCTATCCCACCTGCCATTAGACATGGTGGCATAAGTTCTACTGGCTTCTATAGAGGGTCTAGACAAACTGCGTGCACATCTGAATCAACTTCAAGTAGCTGAAAGCATTCATTATTAGTGTTAGCATCAAGTGCGTCAAGTTGATTCCACTTCCTGGTGACCAGATGGATGGTGTTTCTCCAACTGCAACTAAGCGTTTTAGTAACTGTTCTTTAACCATTCTTTTGTAGAACGACTTGTGTGCTTAGGGTCATTGTCTTGCTGTATGACCCACCTTCTCTTGAGATTCAGTTCATGGACAGATGTCCTGACATTTAGAATTCTCTGATATAATTCACAATTTATTGTTCCATCAATGATGACAAGTCGTCCTGGCCCAGATGCGGCAAAACAGACCCAAGCCATGATACTACCACCACCATGTTTCACAGATAGGATCATGTTGTTATGCTAGAATGCAGTGTGTTCCTTTCCCCAAACATAAACAGTTCTATTTTGGTCTTATGTGTTCACAAAACATTCTTCCACTATCCCTCTGGCTTGTCCATGTGATCATTAGCAAACTGCAGATGAGTAGCAGTGTTCTTTTTAGAGAGCAGTGGCTTTCTCCTTACAACCCTGCCATGCACACCATTGTTGTTCAGTGTTCTCTTGTTGGTCGACCACTCCCAAGGAGGTCAATTTCCTCCATTTGTACACAGTGTTCTCCTGATGGTGGACTCATGAACATTAGCATTAATCAATATGAGAGAAGCCTTTAGTTGCTTAGAAGTTACCCTGGGGTCCTTTGTGACCTTTCCAACTATTACACTCCTGGGAAGGGTAAAAATGGCTTTGAATTTCCTCCATTTGTACACAATCTGCCTGACTGTGGATTGGGGGAATCCAGACTCTTTAGAGATGGTTTTGTAACCTTTTCCAGCCCAATGAGCATCAACAACTCTTTTTCTGAGCTCCTCAGAAATCTTGTTTGTTCATGCCATAATTCACTTGCACAAACAGGTGTTGTGAAGAGCAGAGTTTGATAGATCCCTGTTCTTTAAATAAAACAGGGTATTTGTCACACTCCCACCTTGGCCTCACCCCTTGTCATGGCAGCCAGAAGAGTTGCTCCCCTTATTACACAGTCCATCCACCCTTCACAACTTACAGCCCTGGATGTGGCTATGGGCCCACTATCACTCACAATTATTGGGACTCTGTATTCTGCATTAATCTGGACATGGCAGTGCAAACACTTTCTATACAAACAATTGGGGTGGGCGGTGCCTCTTTTGGTTTAGTTTCTGTTTAGAGGTTGTTATTTTACTGTGATCTTGTGTGTCATGTGTTTCCTATTTTCTTATGTATTGGATTAGGTGGATTACTATGTGTGCACTCATGTTCCTGTTCATTTCCCAGTTATTTGTGTTGCTTTCTTCCAGGTTACTTGTTTTGGGTTTCTCCCTCTCTTTCTCTTCTTTTCTACCTGGTCTTTGTGCCTTATATGGGGGGGCTCTCACACGCTCCCATCTGGGCCTTACCCATCTCCCTGTTCTTTTCCTGCTTGGTACCTGTGTGTTCCTCCTCCACATGTCTACTCAGCGTTATGTCTCCAGCACCCTGTGATGTCATGTCATTTTTCAGTTCTGCTCCCTTGTTTGTTTCCAATCACGACCCCTATAAAGTCTCCTCTGTGTGTCATTGTTGTCTGTCATCAAGTTTACCACAGCATTCAGTTCACTTGTATATGCAATAAAGATACATTTGGATTAACTGGCTGCATCCTGCTTTCCTTCTCTCTCCTCACATCCAGCAGTACAAACACTGAGAATAAATGAGGCCCAATGTCTGGCCCACAGCGCTACATGATCAGTAGTTACCTAAAAATGAGCTGTCTGTATTTTTGCAGAAGAAGTTGGTGGAGAAACAAATGAAATACCAGCAAATAATCCAGCAGAGAGAGAAGGAGGTTGAGCAGCTGAGGCAGACTGTAAAGCATCACAAGGTGAGTTTGGAGTAAAGTAGAAACACTAGAGCACCTTTAGAAGAGCTGATTCAGAATCAGTCAGGATTCTCCTCCAGACCACCAACAAGCATCCATCAAGTCATCATTTCACAAACCACAACCAGAAGACACCACCTTTAGTAATAAAGCTTATTCACTGTGAAAGACCACTTCATTCAGGATATACAGTGCCAAGCAAATGTTTGGGCACCCCTGTTAAAATGCCAGTGATTTAAAAAATCAGACCCGATTAATAATTTCAGAACTTTTTCCACCTTTAATGTGACAAAATAAACTGAAATCTTTTAGGGTGGAAAAATACAAATAAAGAGCTAAAATAATGTGGTCGTATAAATATGGACACCCTTAAACCAGAGTCGATTGCTCTAAGACTGCAAGGGAAGCTCAGCTTCTCCTAAAATAAAAAAAAATAGGTGATCAATAATATACTGTTGTGTGTACATGTCATTGACTAAATATGCGCTACAACGCGCTCAACTTTTATTCAGAATCAGCTTCTTATCACTGGTAACGATGCAGCTTTCCTCTCACTCATTCCCGCAGCTTCACAGTGCTTTAAACAGGGTGGACGCTGAGCGTCCACAGAGTTCAATGGCGAAGCATAGAGTGCAGCGAAACGAGACGAGTCATTGGAAAAATGCTGGGCTTTGTCCCGCCCATCGGACGCTCAAGGTCTCTGGGGGTCTATGGGGCAGTGGGCTGGCCTCGGCTGGCCCGGATGCTCAGCTCCTGCATGATGATTGGATGATCTGTCTGAGGCTGAATCTTTTTTTGATTGACAGCTAAATGATCGAATCAGCGATCTTTTGGTGTAAACATCCGTGGGAGCATTTTTTAAATTCTCATTCTGTTCTGAGTTGAACCGAAGACTTTCCTAATCATCTTAGCGGCATTTTCTGTGTTAAAAAAGACTAGCAACAAATCAAGCTTTTATTTCTGGTGTTTTTTTGTAGCTGCTTGTGTTTGGAGACTTGACTTCTATCACTCCTTCTGACTTTTATCGCAGTTTCTGGCCAGCGGGAGCTGCTGAGCCTCTCCACCATCACAAAGCACTCACAGGCGGACACACTTCACACTAGCCTCACGCCAGTCCCAGCTAGCCAGCTAGCAGGTGTAAAGAGCTTCTCCTGTTTAAAGCGGCTCAAGTCTTACACCCGCAACACCATGACCCAAGGCCGATTAAGCAGCCTAGCTCTGCTGGCCATTGAGAGGACACTAGTCAACTCCCTGGAAAAGACGCCTTGGTACGACAGGATCACAGGTCATTTTCTTGAAAAGGAATGGAGGGTAGAATTTACATATAAATAAGCCGACACATTTTATGATGTAGCCCAAAATTGAGCTTCCCCTCCTTGAAAGACCAGCATCGGCCACTGCCTTAAACTAATACTTTGTTGAAGTGGTGTTTGAATTTATAACATTATTCAAACTTTTTGGTTAGGAGTCTATCAGTATGGCATCTCTTGATTTGGCAATCTTTGCCCACTCTTCCTTACAGAAGTGCTCCTAAATATGTCAGACTGTGAGGGCATCTCCTGTGTACAGTCTTATTTAGGTCAACCCACAGATTTTCAACCAGACTCAGGTCTGAGCTCTGACTTCAAAACTTTATTCTTCTGGTGAAGCCACTCTTTGGGTTGTTGTTATACTGAAAGGTAAAATTCCTCGTCATCTTTAGCTTTTTAGCAGAGGCCTGAAGGTTTTGTGCTAAAATTGACTAATATGTGAAACTGTTTATAATTCCCTCTACCTTGACCAAAGCTCCAGTTCACGCTGCAAATAAACAGCCCAAAGTATAATGCTCCCTCCACCATGTTTCACTGTGTTGCTGTTTTGGTGATGTAGTTTTGGCTTTGTGCCAAACATATCTTTCTGAATTATAGCCAAAATGTTCAACCTTAGTCTCAGCAGACCAGAACATGTTTTACCCACATTAATTATTCATCTTGGTCTGATTTTTAAAATCACATAAACCTGGCAATTTACAGGGGTGCCCAAACTTTTACATGCCACTGTATGTATATATATTTGCTTTGACATCTGGTCATAATGTATTGCTTTAATCTTCACTAAAACTGCACTAAATTAACGTAAACATACAAAGTGAATAATTTTTGTCTGAGGAGCTTATTAGCAGAACTTCATGAATAAAGAGAACCAGAGATCATTAAGAAAGCTGAGGAGAAATAAGAAACCCACCTGATTTACCAAACCACTGATTAGACTTAAGACCTGTATGTAGCAACAATAAATCAAGACTGTACAGATCAGAGAACTATACAACACTCTGTCTCTGAACTTTTGTCCTGATTAGAGATGTCAGAGTGTTGACAGACTCTTCTAGGAGACTCTTCTCCTCTGTGTGTGTGCAGAGCTCTGCTCAGGCTGCAGTGGAGGACAGTGAGGAGATCTTTACTGAGCTGATCTGCTGCATTGAGAGGAAACGCTCTGAGATAATAAAGCTGATCAGAGCTCAGGAGAAGACTGCAGTGAGTGAAGCTGAAGGAGTCCTGAAGAAGCTGGAGGAGGAGATTGCTGATCTGAGGAGGAGAAACACTGAGCTGGAGCAGCTTTTACACACTGAGGACCAGATCCATTTCCTCCAGGTAACAACAGTCAGACTGTGTTTACACTTCACTTCATATCTATACAGTCACTGCACTCAGATCTTTATCATAATAAAGGTGTAGACATGATTTACCATTTGTCCTAAACCTCAGAGTGAACCACCAGTTTTCTCACCTCAGACATGTCTGCAGACTAAAAGTCCATTCAGATGTGAATGTGTTTCTGTGACCTCAGGTCTGATTGACAGCATATTTAGATCATATCCAGACTGACTTTGATAGTCTGGACAGTCAGAACATTTAAATACAAATCCAATCCAACCTACATGTGAAAATGGTTTAAATGTGATTACAATCAGATTTCTACACACATGTCTCAGTCTGGATGCTGAGATTGGACGTTTGCATCCCTCACAACACAACAAACCCTAACAAAAAGGTGACTGGACCACAACAGCAAGCTCTAAAACACATTTTATTTGTTCTGTTGCAAAATATACATGTGCTCACTTCATATTTACTCTGCTGTTCTCCCTTAAATTAGTTTTGCTCTGCTACAGAACTGCTCACGCGCGTTCAGATATATCCTGCTTTCACACGAACATACTCTTCTACTTCATACTTTAGTGGAGCATACGTGCACTCTCAATCCTTCCCCTGTCATCAGCCAATCAGAAAGCAGTAACGGATTTTGACCAATAACATTGTTCCTGCTGCTCCTGTACATTCTCATTGGTTGGGAAAGGTGTGATGAACACATGTGTAGCTTGCAGTGATGTCAGTAATGCGTTACTTAATTGTTTTCAGTAACGAGTAATCTAACGGGTTATTATTTCCAATCCAGTAATCATATTAAAGTTACTTACCCAAGTCACTGTACGTTATTATTTTTGTCATTTTCCTTAGTAAAAAGTTATATTTTTACTTTCTTTATGCGTCTCGGGATAGTGACGCAAACGTAAACAATGGAGGGAGGAGAGAGATGCGTGTTTTCTAGCTGGAAATACAGACACTTTTGAGTTTGTGTCAGCTATAGATGACAAAATCAGGGTTTGCTGTACACTCTGTGCTGGCGACAAAGTGCTGTCTCGCTTCAAAAACGCTACGTCAAATCTGAAGAAACACTTGGAGATGCAGCACAGCACGGGGGTGGGAAGCAGAGAGCTGCGGCTTTAAAACAAACTTTATTTCCACATTTCCACAGTACAGTTATCAAATAAAAACGCTGGCTACGGTAAGAAAACCGTGAGCTTCCACAGCCTTTGTATCCGTGCAAACTTTTCTCCTACTTGCTCGCTAATACACATCTTATCCCCCAAAACAGCGTTTTTCTTAAAGAGACAGTAACCCTTTATATTTACACTCCAGTAGTACAGTATGAACTAACACATAGGAAACATGAATTATATTGCGCATTGCAAAGCAATGTTATTCGATTTTTCATATATTCTTCTTCTTCTTCTTCCGCCGGATTTTTGACGTGCTTCTTGTCCCGCAGTTTTTGAGATATCGACACCGTTCCAACTCCAGATTGTTCGGTCCGATTGTGTGATCCGGGCTACAGAATTTTACAGAATTTTGATCGGATTTGCAGTTTTCCTAAAAAACTTCCTTAATCTGGGATTTTTTTCCCATAGAGAATGAATGGGGAGCAAAAATGCATGCTCATCTACTGTACTACTGTACTACATCTACTTGACCAACTTGCACCGTTTCAGATACACTATATCAGGGCAAGCCCCTGAGCACAAATTCACTGTTGTTTTGACCCGCACTTGTTTATTTGTCGTTTTATTGTCATCCTTTTTTCGTCCCATTGACTTCCATTCATTTTCACACATATCAAATTCCAGGCTTCCTTTTGCCAAACAACAACCAAAATTGATATACTACATCATGGCAGGTAACAGAGCTCTAGTCCACAGCCATACTGACCCGCACTCCTTTTTTTGTCATCT
>BRDA01006721.1:14812-32827 GCA_036984385.1 Crenuchus spilurus
GAGACTGTGACTGAGTCCCGAACATTGTCTGGGAGGTTATTCCAAAGATGAGGGGCCATATAAGAGAATGCTCTTCCCCCTGCTGATGATTTCTGTATTCTGGGAACTATCAAGAAGCCAGCACCCTGTGATCTAAGTAAACGAGATGGTTCATAATAGGAAATAAGGTCTTGTAAATACTCAGGGGCAAGACCATGTAGCGCTTTATACGTCAATAAAAGAATTTTATATTCGATTCGGTATAAAACCGATTCGGTTTTGTGCTATTTCAACTAAAACCAATCCACCTTGGGAGCCCAACATTTTCTTGGTGTAATATTTTAACGTCTTGTTTGGAAACATGTCTCAGTATATGCTAATGGCCTAGTTTAAGCAAAAAATGCAGTTATTGTTACTGGGAGAAAAGGCTCATGTAGGCTAATCCACAACAGGAACAAATATATTTTTGTTCATCTACATAGAACGGGTAACACATTAGGACGCAAGTTGATGTGAATCACATCACATGACTCATCACACATGACTGAGTATAATGGAGATTCATTGATTTGCTGACTAGAGAAATTGGCAGCCACTCAAACAGTCCTGTCTCAGTTTTTGTCAACAGTTTCTCATTGCAGATTATTTTTATTTATTTTTCATTTTGTTTGTTTTTTTACCCACGTTTCCAGCCAATCAACCCACCCATTCACTAGGACTGTCCCAATCACTTGTAATGTATCTGACTCCAGGACGGTGCAGACTAACACAGACTCTGATACATGTGAAGTCAGTCACTGCCTCTTTTCCAGCTGTTGTTCATGCATCAACACCAGGCAGCCAACATGCTTGGAGGAAAGTGTAGAGGAAAGTTCTGATGAATTGACTGTCAGATGGCTGACTCAGTGAACATTGCATGGTAGTAGTGTGATGGGGAGACAGCCACACTTTTGTCCCTTATGCCATGAGACTATAAACAGTGGGGAAAAAACATATTTGGTCAGCCACTGATTGTGCAAGTTCTCCTACTTAGAAAGATGAGAGAGGCCTGTAATTTTTATCATAGGTATACTTCAACTATGAGAGACAAATGAGAAAAAAAATCCAGGAAATCACATTGTAGGATTTTTAAAGAATTTATTTGTAAATTATGGTGGAAAATAAGTATTTAGTCAATTAACAACCAGCGAGAATTCTGGCTTTTACAGACCTGTTAGTTCTTCTTCAAGAAGCCCTCCTATTCTGCACTAATTACTTGTATTAATTGCACCTGTTTGAACTTATGTCTATAAAGGGCAACTGTCCAAACTCTCAATCAATCACACTCCAAAGAGCTTTCTAAGGACAACAGGGACAAAATTGTAGACCTGCACAAGGCTGGGATGGGCTACAGGACAATAGGCAAGCAGTTTGGTGAGAAGGCAACAACTGTTGACACAATTCTTAGAAACTGGAAGAAACACAAGATGACTGTCTGGGGCTCCTTGCAAGATCTCACTTCATGGGGTAAGGATGATTCTGAGAAAGGTAAGGAGTCAGCCCCGAACTATACAGGAGGACTTGATCAATGACTTGAAGAGAGCTGGGACCACAGTCTCAAAGAGAACCATTAATAACACACTATGCCATCATGGTTCAAAATCATGCAGGGCATTCAAGGTCCCCCTGCTCATGCCAGCACATGCCCAGGCCCATTTCAAGTTTGCCATGAGGAGAAGGTCATGTGATCAGATGAGACCAAAATAGAGCTTTTTGGTGCTCAAGTCCACTCGCCATGTTTGGAGGAAAAAGAATGCTATGTTGCATCCCAAGAACACCATACCTACAGTTAAGCATAGGGGTGGAAACATCATGCTTTGGGGCTGTTTTTCTGCAGAGGACAGCACTACTGATCTGTGTTAAGGGAAGAATGAACGGGACCATGTATCGTGAGATTGTAAGCCAAAACCTCCTTCCATCTGTAAGAGCATTGAACATGAAACGTGGCTGGGCCTTCCGGCATGAAAATGATCCCAAATACACTGCTCGGACAGTGAAGGAGTGGCTCCGTAAAGGTCCTGGAGTGGCCTAGACAATTTGTGGAGGGAGCTGAAAGTTTGTGTTGCCCAGCAACAGCCCCAAAACATCACTGCTGTAGAGATTTGCATGGAGGAATAAGCCAAAATACCAGCTACAGTGTGTGCAAACCTGGTGAAGACTTACAGGAAACGTTTAACCTCTGCCATTGCCATTTTACAAAGTATTAAGCCGAACTTTTGTTATTGACCAAATACTTATTTTCCACCATAATTATATTGCGTATTGCAAAGCAATGCGCAATATACTGTTATTCGATTTTTCATATATTCTTCTTCTTCTTCTTCTTCCGCCGGATTTTTGACGTGCTTCTTGTCCTGCAGTTTTCGAGATATCGACACCGTTCCAACTCCAGATTGTTCGGTCCGATTGTGTGATCCGGGCTTGTTCACAGAATTTTGATCGGATTTACGGTTTTCCTAAAAACTTCCTTAATCTGGGATTTTTTTCCCTTAGAGAATGAATGGGGAGCAAAAATTCATGCTCATCTACTGTACTTCTGCTTGACCGATTGGCACCATTTCGGATACAATATCAGGGCAGGCCCCTGAGCACAAATTTACTGTTGTTTTGACCCGCACTCGTTTATTTGTCGTTTTATTGCCATCCCTTTTTCGTCCCATTGACCTCCATTCATTTTTGGCCATAACAAACTCCACGCTTCCATTTGCGCGACAACAACCAAAATCGATATACTACATCATGGCAGGTAACAGAGCTCTAGTCCAGAGCCATACTGACCCGCACTCCTTTTTTTGTCACCTTTTCTTCCCTCGTTCCTCCCATTGACTTCCATTCATTTTCACATACACTCAAGCCACAGAGTTTCTGTGTCCCATCAGCCACCAACATTCATGTACTCCATCAGTACAGATAACAGAGCTGTAGTGCAGGGCCATACTGACCCGCACTTCCCTTTTTGTCATCTTTTCATCCCTCGTTCTTCCCATTCATTTTCACATAGAGACATGGCAACTGCCTTGGGTGCCATAGCAACCGCCTTGGGTCCCATAGCAACCGCCTTGGGTGCCATAGCAACCGCCTTGGGTGCCATAGCAACCGCCTTGCGTGCCATAGCAACCGCCTTGCGTGCCATAGCAACTGCCTTGCGTGCCATAGCAACGGCCTTGCGTGCCATAGCAATGGTCTTGGGTGCCATAGCAACGGCCTTGGGGCCCGTAGCAACGGCCTTGAGTGCCATAGCAACGGCCTTGGGTGCCAGAGCAACCGCCTTGGGTGCCATAGCAACGGCCTTGGGGCCCGTAGCAACGGCTTTCGGTGCCATAGCAATGGCCTTGGGTGCCATAGCAATGGCCTTGGGTGCCATACCAACCGCCTTGTGGCCCATAGCAACGGCCTTGTGGCCATAGCAACGGCCTTGTGGCCCATAGCAACGGCCTTGTGGCCCATAGCAACGGCCTTGTGGCCCATAGCAACGGCCTTGGGGCCCATAGCAACCTCCTTGGGGCCCATAGCAACCTCCTTGGGGCCCATAGCAACTTCCTTGGGGCCCATAGCAACTTCCTTGGGGCCCATAGCAACTTCCTTGGGGTCCATAGCAACCGCCTTGGGGCCCATAGCAACCACCTTGGGGCCCATAGCAACCACTACAGATACCACAGCATCACCTTACAAACCAACTGGGATACCTTAGCTTGTGGGCCATTTTAGCAATGCGCAATATCCCGTGTTTCCTTCAGGAAATGCACTTTTCTAGTTTACAAATAAATTCTTTAAAAATCCTACAATGTGATTTCCTGCATTTTTTCTCATTTGTCTCTCATAGTTGAAGTGTACCTATGATGAAAATTACAGACCTCTCTCATCTTTCTAAGTAGGAGAACTTGCACAATCAGTGGCTGACCAAATACTTTTTTCCCCACTGTACCTCCTCATGGGGTGGTGGGGGATGAGAAACAGGACAACGAAGGATGAATGGGAGCAGCGGTAGCCACCACCCACTTGCTATATACTTATGTACAATGTGAAATATTTTCATTTAATTTTGTTTTTATTTTATTATTTTAAATTATTTTAATTTAAGGAGCGTAGTCTTACCTTGTTTAGTAATTATGTATAGTTATTTTGGTCTTTTATCCTGTTTGCTGGTACTGTTTTTTAATGCTATGGGAGCTGCAGAATAGTCTCAGACTGGCTTTGAATAATACATTCTGGTTAGTTTTTCTGCATTGCTGCCACCAGCACATCACAATGACATGTGCCATTATAATCCTTTTAGAGTGAGGCTGAGACAGTCATATCAGAATATTATAACCATCTACCGTATAGTGGGAATAACCACCTGACACCTTCATTGTTCCTCCTGTATTCATTATAGAGGATAACTGGTGCACTGTGGTGTGTTGACTGCTCTGTAGAACATGCCAGAGTCATTATTGTCCACTGGCATCAATACTGTTATACTGATGGGAGAGACTCAATATAAGAGACATCTATTGTCAGTACACCTTCACTACAGCGGCTCTAGAACATCCCACAAATTTAGCTGTTTCAGAGATGCTACAACCCTTTGCCCAGTACCTATTACCATGCCCTTTTAGACATCAGTGAAATCACACCCTTTGCCGATTACAATTTTGTACTCTGCTACAACTGACTGGTGTGCTTACTAATTTATATATGCAGAAACTCCTGTCACATGACATCTGCGACATCCCAGACCAGTTCATTCTTAATATTGTATCATGGTCTTAATATTCTGATATGACTCCATATATTTGAACGCTGTGAGAGCTGCCAGCTCACACAAGGTCCTCCAGGTAAAACTGTCCACTCAGCTCCTTCCTCACCTACAAATTTCTATTCACGTGGAACACCAGTGCGTGGTGCAGTTCATCTCAAACAAGCCTAATGACTGGATGTAACCAAGAGGAGCAAAAACACAAGAAGAAAAGACAAAAATCAAAACAATGCAGCACATGGTTATGGTAGACAAATAAGCAATAAACAGTAAGAAATGTAGGACAAACCAAAAGAATTACAATTATGGAAACAGTCATTTGTAGCAGTGCTGATCTTTTCACTGTAACAAGTAGAAAACTGTCATTTAATGCTGTTTTCTAATAACACAAATTAAAAAAAAATGCTCACAAATCCAGCTGTACTTTATGGAACGGATTGACTTAAATGTGCCAAACTATTGTTTGTCTTTGACCACCCAGCATTACCTAGCATAGCTACGCTATGGTGATGTTTGTCCTCTCTTGCCATTGAAAAAGTACTACATCCCCCATTAAAATTACTATAATTTGTTTAGGATTGTTTGAATATGTTTGAATATGTTTAAATTTGAATGATGGACATACAAAGAAAGCTTTTCTGGAGTCCTGGGCTGTCTGCCAAGTCCTCATTTTCTTATTTTTATTCAAATGGTATCACTTGCACATCACTGTTAGAAATGGATTGTTGGAGATTGTTTGTGAATAAGAAATTGCTCTAACACTGAGGTTCTAGAAACTTCAGGACATTTAGCAGCCAAACCTTTGTTTACATAGTTGCGTAATAGCTGGCAAGCAATCCAGCTAATGACTGCAAACCAAATTATCCCCTGACTAATTCCAAATACGTGACTTTATTTCTCAACGCTGACACTATACAATATAAGTCTACTGGGTTATGTTTCCTATGTTGGTTCAGTTATACTTTCTGTCTGCGTACCTGCAAGAAATATTGTTTAAAACTATTTTATAACAGATCATTTGTCCAAAGTTGAACATTTTAGCATTTTGAAACATTAGCTGTCTGCAAATAACCCTGGAAACTGTAATGTGTACATCACCAAAGAAATGCTGCCCTGTTTAACAGAACAAATGAATGTTGGGCACAGTTGAGTATAATTGCATTAGTTAAAGCTCCATCAAGGTTTCTGAATGAACATAAGTGAGCTCCAGCAAGCTTTTGTTCAGGAAAGTTATTAAACATTCTGCTCTGCCATTTTTCTTTACTCTTGTCTTGTAGTGTCGGTTCCACATCAAAAGCCCTAACGACTTTGAATGGCTGAAGCAATGTCGCTTCTACTTCAAAGAGGACTTGGATAGGATGATGATCAACATCACAGATGTGGGATTCATCTATCAGAACGAGTTTCTGGGCTGCACTGATAGGCTGGTCATTACTCCCCTCACAGACAGGTGATTCTGTCTGACCAGCATATACAGGAAACAGCATGAGCATCTTCTGGATATTCTGTACTAAACCTACATCTCACTATACCTGTATATAAATGATAATCTATGAGTATTGTGGGTTGTTCCAAGGTTTTACCGCTACAAATAGTTGTGGTGATAACGGACAATCCACAGGTTTTTCATGATTCAAAAATATTCTGCATTGTAGGTTAATACTAAAGTCATCTAAACTATGAGTAAACACATCTGTAATTATTTAGTAAACAAACAAGTAAACAAACCAGAATATGTTTATACTTTACATTCTTCACAGTAGGCACCTCTTGGTTAGATGCAGCTTTCTTAGCATTTTCTCAGTCAGCTTTATGAGGTAGTCACCTGGAATGGCTTTCAGTTAACAGCTGTGTCTTGTCAAGAGGTCATGACTTGCATTTCTTGCCTCTTAATGTGTTTGAGACATCAGTTGTGTGTCTGCTTTGAAGTCAAATCTAAAACATGTTTTGGTTTGTTTAACACTTTAAAGTTTACTACATGATTCCTTATGTGTTCACTCAGAGTCTGGATGACTTCAGTGTTTATTTATATGGTAGGAAACAAAATAAAAAACATTGAATGAGAGGGTGTGTAAAAGTTGTAACTTCTCCTGGCTTAGGTGCTACATTACTTTGGCCCAGGCCTTGGGGATGAGTATGGGGGGAGCCCCAGCTGGACCCGCTGGAACAGGAAAGACAGAGACAATAAAAGACATGGGCCGTTGTCTTGGAAAATATGTGGTGGTCTTCAACTGTTCTGACCAGATGGATTTCAGAGGCCTGGGAAGAATATTTAAAGGCAAGAATGTCAAAAATCTATAAGCTTTATTAACTTTTAGGCAAATAAATTATCTATGAAATATGTTTTTTCTTGTATTCTTAAGATTTGTTAAGTGTGTTTCAGTCAAATCAAAGGTAAACATAACCATCACACCTTACGACTGGGCGATATATCGAGTTTTTAAGAAATATCAATATATTTTTATACGAGATAATAAGATGAGACAATATTGTTTATATCAATATAGTTTATGTTGCGTCGTAATTACACTGGTAGATCCTGCATTTTGCCTCTGCACAACTTCACACCGCACCTCCTCTCTCCGTCGCAAAAACTCCCCCCCTCCCCCACTGCTTCACATGTGAGTCAGGCAGCAGAGTTGGCAGGTTTGCGGTTTTCACGCCAAATTGGGCTTGTTTGAAAATTCAGTCATGGGTGAAAATTCAAGGGTAGTGGGGTGCTTTTTTTGGGCTAGTTAAAAAAATTACCGTGGCCACCATAAAACAATAAAAGGTGGGTGTTGCCTAGGATATTACTTCAACACGGCGGGGGGACGTGTATAAGTCAGCACTAAGGAAGTTTAAATACAACAATAACAACGAAGAGACGAAGAGAACATAACACTATAAGGAAAGATTATAGGAAACACTATAAGGAAAGATAGCCGGAAAAAAGTGAGAAGTGGGGTGACATTACTGAAACAGTGGCATATAATATCTCTAAAGACGTGCTCCATCTCATCTGTGGAACAAGACTGCTAAAAACTATTGACCGAAGATACCAGTTACCTAGTCTTAATTACTTATTCTGTTAAATTATGAACATGTTATGAGAAGTTCTGCCAAAATATACTGAAGTTAGAGAGTCTCGCCGCCCATCTCACCAAAGTGTCCAGCAGGACCTGTAAGCTGTACGTGAGTGTGACTATACATTTCATTTCCACTCAGTCTGTTTACATGTTCTCTTATTTGCACAAAGTACTAGATGTACAGGAGCACATACAGGAGGAAGCACTTTGATACTTCACTGGAAACGGACTTTTTAAAGAAGTCAGCCGTTAGCTACTTTTGCTCTGTATGTTTTCTGTTTATATTTTAATACCACAGTTGTGAGTCTTGTTATGGAGGAAAATAACATTATTTTATTTCAGGAGCATTATTATTTACTATATGCCAATAGTTCAGTTTATTTTTGAGCAATTTCTCATGTACATCGATGGCTGAATAGTAATAAACGTGTCTGTGTGACATTTGGGATATGTAGCTTTGACTCAGAAGTGACCTCATTACCTTATGGAAAGAAAAAATATTGCGATATATATCGTATATCGATATTCAGCTATAAATATTGAGATATTATTTTTGGTCCATATCGCCCAGCCCTATCACACCTAATACCTCCGTTGATACCTTGGTCCTGCAGTGTCTTTGCCATTCATGTTTTAAATATTTTTTCACTCCATCACACCTACTTCAATTTAGGAAGGGGTCATTAATGAGCTAATTAGTTGGATGAGGTGTACTGGGAGCAAGGAAAACATTACATTTGCATAGCAAAGGGTGCTCCACCACCAAACTGTAAAAACCACTTTTTTTTCCATGATGTACCTATTGCCTTAAAACATCTAATTATGCTTTTAAGTAGTAATCAACTGATGTGTCATTAAATATTAATGTTGTAAGAATTTTTTTTAGCTTAATAGATAATTTATTATTGGATAATTTATATAATATACTTATTAGGGGTGTGCATCTGTCCAATAAATGATGATCCGATATGTATCTTGATTCATGCAGTATACGATACGATTCAGAAACAATATATTTTAAATTGGACCGTTTCGGTTTGATTCGATTGAGTAGCATTTTGATACAATTGGGTTCAGTATAATAGGGTAGGAAATAATACAAGTTACTTGTTTAAAATAGATAATTTTACATTGATTCAACATAAGTTAATACTAAGAATGTGTTTTTGCTTGCATTCAAATAGATTAATGAAATACTTAAAAAAAAAAAAAAAAAGGGTTGCCAGGTCCAACAAAAATATCCAGCCCAAAGTCAGTCTAAAACTCGCTCTTCAGAAGCTTAAATTAGCCCAAAATATTTCTGTCACACATTTGAAGCAAATGGCAAAACGACTTAGTATTTTGTTAATAAGGGATTTATTATCAGTCCATCAAACCTTTTTCTATTTCCTAGTCCTTGCAATACCGCCTCCTGTATCTCCCCAGCATATTAGCTAGTGACTGTTTTCTCTTCACCTTCTCTCTCTCTCTCTCTCTCTCTCTCTCTCTCTCTCTCCTTTTCAGGCTATCTTTCCTTATAGTGTTATGTTCTCTTCGTTGTTATTGTTGTATTCAAACTTCCTTAGTGTGGACTTATACATATTTGCCCGCCACATTGAAGTAATATCCTAGGCAACACCCACTTTTTTGTTGTTTTTTGGCGGTCGCGGTAAATTTTAAAAGTAGCCCAAAAAAACTCACCCCGCCACCCTTGAATTTTCACCTGTGACTGGATTTTCAAACAAGCCCAATTTGGCGTGAAAAACGCGAACCTGGCAACTCTGCTGTGACGAGACGTGACTGTGATGAATATCGCGACAGTTAGAGAGAGAGAGCAGCAGCAGCGCACATCAGCAACACCAAATCGATTGACAGCTATGTAATCGGGCCATCGGCCGGTTTATGCTACAAATAGACCGATTAAGGGGTCCATGTGCCGATGTATTCACATCGTTTAAGTCAAAACCGGACTTCCTATTCAAATCTGTAATTTTTTACAGCCCTAATACTTATTATTGGTATTTACAGTATAAATGGGATGTTTTATGCTATATTAAATGATCAGTTTATACCAATACAGGCTGAGTAGGTAAAAGTTGTTGTCAAATGATTAATTTGCAGGCAAATATTAATTTGATTAATATGCAATCCCAGTTAAATTTGTCGAGCAGTTAATTAGATTAATTGCAATTACATATATGATCAAATTTCATACTAAACAAAGATTTCTGAATTAAACAGCGGTGCTCACTGCTTACTAGTGTGTGTGTATGTGTGTGTATGTGTGTGTGTGTGTGTGTGAGTGTGTTTCTCTGCATGGATGGGTTGAATGCAGAGGTTAAATTCCTCTGTGTGCAAGCACACTGGTCAATATGTCATTTTCACTATATGGGTACCAATGGCAGTATTTTTTAGTCAGCCGCTTGTAGGCAAGTACTGAGTCTGATGTTAGTGTGTAGCAGAGGTCCTGACCTGTTTACATGTGTCTTTTATTTGATTTTGAAGGGCTTGCTCAGTCTGGCTCTTGGGGCTGCTTTGATGAGTTCAACCGGATTGACCTCCCCGTGCTGTCTGTGGCTGCCCAGCAGATTGCAATAGTCCTCACCTGTAAGAAAGAGCGCAAGAAAAACTTCATCTTCACCGATGGAGACTCAGTGGAGATGAACCCAGAGTTTGGCATCTTCCTCACCATGGTCAGCTCCTCTTTCAGCCTTCTGTTCAAACAGACACATCGAAACAACATTTTCTATTTGAATGCTGCTGTGTAAAAGACTCATTTTATGTAATAGGCATATCTGTACCCATCTGTATCTGCTTTCTGTCTCCAAACGGTCACTCCCCTGCTGTGATTCATTACTTATAAATGAGTGTTTTTATTCCCCACTGGGTGTGCGAGGTGGAGGGTTCACTCCCTTGTGGAGAACACAAGCGGTGAGAATTACATGACTGCGGGGGGATTCTATTCTCAAACCGCATGCCAAACCAAGGGTGCGGTGCTTACATACGTGAAAGAAAGTAATCAAAGACAGCCCAATGAAAACCAAACCATTAACATATCTTATGATCCTTTTGTAATTCCTCATTATACAGTACACGATGGGCCTCGTGTGACTCATCAGACTAAGGTTCTGACACTGTGATCTGAGGATTGCGAGTTCAAATCCCAGTAATGCTGCTTGCCATCGATAGCCTGGGTCTGAGAGAGCAAAATTGGCTGTGTTCTCTGTGAGTGGGTAGATTTCTCCCCATGCCACCCCCATAACAGGGGCATGTGTTAGCTGATGTATTATAGCTTGGAACCCTGTGTTTTCCTCCCAACATGTTGACGACCTAGCAATGATGCATCAGTGGAAGTCTGAAAAGAGGCGGTGGCTGACTTTACATGCATTGAAGGAGGCATGTGCTTGTTCTCACCCCCTACCCAATGTCAAGAACATTGGAAATAATTGGGGTAGCCCTAGAGAATGGGATGTTTAATTGGTTATCCAAAATTGGAGATAAAAAAAACAGATGTGTAGATTAATCTAAAAGCGTATTAAATGGTAGATAATATAGCTTATATGTGACCCTGCCAGGGAAAACCAGGCCAAAGTCACTGGGCAACTTATTGAGGTATCGTGTAAATATCGTGTCACTCATATTAGCGACAAAACTTAGCCACTCTGTATTATTGCTGTAAATGAAAGATAACAGTCTCAGATATCTATCAGAGTACATATTTTGATCAAAAACAAAACTTAAATTCACAAAAAAGTTGTTTTGAAAAAAAGAAAAGAAAAAAAAGAATGACTTTGACCTGGTTTTCCCTGGCGGGGTCACATATTACAAAGAATTATGTTTAAATAATTTATGCTAAGAGTAAATATAATGATGTTACTAAATACTAGTGCATCAACAAAGATTACAATATTGTGATAAAAATCATTTTCATAATTCATTTCAAACTGTCATGTTTTATAATAATTACACATGAAGTGATATTTTAAGCCTTTTTGTTTTAATGTTAACACTGTTTGAATGATAATTAATATAAGTGTATTATATACTTAAGAGTAAAGAAATAATAAGTTCACACCAACACATTATCTGCATGTTTAGAACCCTGGTTACGCAGGCCGTCAGGAACTCCCAGAGAACCTGAAAATAAACTTCCGCTCAGTGGCCATGATGGTTCCTGATAGGCAGATCATCATCCGTGTGAAGCTAGCCAGCTGTGGCTTCATTGACAACATTGAGCTGGCCAGAAAGTTCTTCACTCTGTACAAACTGTGTGAGGAGCAACTCTCCAAACAGGTGAGAACATCTGTATTTTCTGCATCTGCACTGACACTCTGTTTGGAGCTGTAGCTCTTAATCAAAGTAGAACTGCACTGCAGGTCTCATGTATTCTCTCCATTCATCGCATGTACTTGAATAGAAACACTTGTCCTGGCCACTTAGAGGTCCACTATACAGGTGTAGCATTGCGGACTGTAGCCCTGCATCACCTCTTCTGCATTCATCATTAGTCTGTTTCTGGTCACAGCATCACTGTGCAGTGGATGGTCAGTGTAGTTCAGTATTATGTCAAGTCATTTTTTCTCCTGGCGATCATATGGATTGTGTTTTTCTAGAACATCTCATCTTCTGGTGGGCTTCTTAATGGCTTGTTCTTGATTCCTCTGATTGTATTCGTTCATCTTGTTGCTGGTCCTCTTCTTCGTTTACCTTCATCTGTTCCAGTATGCTCAATTGAAGTGGTTCTTCTCATAATGTGTCCAAAATCAGAGATCTTCAGTTTAGTTATGTATGAAAGGTGAGCTTTGATTTGGTCAAGGATCCATTTATTTGTTCTCTTTGCAGTTCAATGTTCTCTCAAAAGTCATCTCCAACTTCAAAGACATCACTATTCTTCCTGTCCTGTTTTTATTGTGCAGCTTCCACATCCATAAAGAACCACAGTCTGGAAAATGTGTCTTTGTAGTATTTTTTGTTCTTGTATAGCCAGTAAGTTGTTCTGCTGTGTATGTTCTTTGTAATTTCTCAGGTTCACTATGACTTTGGCCTGAGGAATATTCTGTCAGTACTGCGCACACTGGGTTCTGCCAAACGGGCCAATCCGAATGACACAGAGTCTACCATCGTCATGAGGGTTCTGCGAGATATGAATCTGTCCAAACTCGTAAGTCAATCTTCTACATTGTTTCACTTAAAAGGGCTAAATGTTTGTTTATCTAATGAGAACATTTCTGGTAATGAATGACGCCTAGTGGAGGGCAGTTAGCAATATCACATGCAGTGGTGTTTAGAGTAGCCTTAACTCATGAACAGTGCTTCACATTTTAAAATATTGTTACTTCAGTGAAGCTAGAAGACTGCCTGTAGCTGCATGAAAATAAATATCAGGAAAAAAAAGAACTGAGGTCTCTCAGTACAGACATTTAAGTTTGGTATATGTGACCCCGCCAGGGAAAACCAGGCCAAAGTCACTGGGCAACTTATTGAGATATCATGTCAATATCGTGTCACTCACATTAGCAACAAAACTTAGCCACTCAGTATTATTGCTGGAAATGAAAGATAACAGTCTCAGATATCTATCAGAGTACATATTTTGATGAAAAACAAAACTTAAATTCACCAAAAAAGATGTTTTAAAAAAATACATTTTGAAAAAAAGAATGACCTGGTTTTCCCTGGTGGGGTCACATATACTTATTTTTTATTTTGACCCAATTTTCCCACCAACATAGGGGTAGCCAATTGACCCACCCACTCAATAGGACTCTCCCAATCACTTGCACAAGCTAGACTAGCACAAGCCTCCTCTGATGCATGTGGAAGTCAGGCTCCACCTTTTTTCCAACTGCTGCTGAAACACTGGGCAGCCAAAATGCTTGGAGGAAAGCACAGAGTCCCCAGCTGTGATGGATTGGCTGGCAGACGCCCGAGCGAGCCAGCGGACATTGCAGGATAGTGGTGATGGGGAGAGAACATGATTTACCTACCCAGAGAGAGCATGGCCAGTTTTGCTCTCTCGGACCCCGGCTGTCGATGTCACGTTTGCTAGATTTTTTTTTTTCTATTTTCTTTATGCAAGAGCATAGTGTTGGTCTCAACATTGTTACGGAGACAACAGTTTTAAATATTAAGTCAGTGTATGAGCTTATGAAACCAACTTCTTCTGAAGGTTTTATTTTAAATAAACTCATAAACAAATAAATGGACTTTTGATAGTTATATTTTCTGAACATGCTGAGACTTCAATGCTCACATTATCTGCTTTAATGCTCTCTATGACTCCAAGCTCTAATTCATAATTAGGACTTCACGCAAAACCTGACAATGCACCTGTTCCATCATCAGCCTGCTGCTGTGTTTCCTGCATACAAGCTAATTCATTAATGGTGACATTTACATTTCTAGACTGAAACTCAGCTCTTAATTTGATATTCAGTCATTTTGTTTACTCTTGCTAGTCACCTGTCTGTTAGCATACTGATGACTTAAGGGTTAGCGTGCTGAATCAGTATCTAGCTTGCTAGCCAGATAAAGCTTGTTAATGAGGCCAATTAACATCTGCAGACATTATTGTCAGTGGAAAGACTGCTGATTCATTTTAAACCAACATGCCCAGTAGCCTGTGTCCTATTTCTTACACTCTGGGTGGTGAAATAGCTCCTGATGTCCCATTCTCTTTTTTTGGCTGATGATATCTACAAAGTACAAAATGTGTTGGCAGAATCTGAAAGATGGAATTTTCACCTATGTGTGTAGCATAGACTGGGCATGTCTGTACCATCCTTACAAGAAACTATCTTTTCTTTAGCTCTTAAATAAAAATCTACATAGGCCAAAACCATCAGAACAGAATGTGATTTAACACAATATAAAAGTACGCTGAAGATTACAAATATACTTCAGTATAAATAGTACAAGTACACGGAACCAAACTTTCTCACCTCTAGTTATGTGTTCCGCTGTGATATCTGGATTTGGGACACTTCCTGGGGAATTCAGACAAGCCAAGTGTCACGCCCCAGCTGCGGCCCTCATGTTAATTCCCCATTTACGTCATGTCTCTGTGTCCACGCTCTCGTCACATCACCCTGTTGGTTAATGTGTTGCACCTGTTATGTCTATCACAGGGATGCGTGTTCATCTTCCTTTTTGATTGTGTTCAGTACTTAAGCTCCCTTTTGTCTGAGTCCCGTGTCAGTCATTCATTGGTATTATGCATCATTCTGTGTATATGTTTCAAGCTACATCTTTGTTTTGGTTCTTACTCACAGTGTTTTGTTTAGTTGTGCTATTTATCAATAAATATATCAGTTAGACACCCACCTGCTGCTTCCATCCTCCGACTTTAGTTATTTTAACTGTTCCCCTCTAGTTTGCATTATTTTATTTAGTTTTTCTTTCAAGCTGTTAACAAGGATGACTTTTTTATTTATTTTTAAACTCCTAAACACTTTTGAGGCTCTGCCATGTCTCTCCAGTCCATCCATCACAGCAGTGCGGTGTGAATGTAAGCTCCATGGACCAGCTACATTATTCTGCTTTATCTGTGTTGCTGTCCGTGTCTCATTTAAGATTGATGAGGACGAGCCGCTGTTTCTGAGCTTGATCGAAGATCTCTTCCCTGGAATTCAGCTGGACAAGGCAGGGTATCCTAAACTGGAGGCAGCCATAGACAAACAGGTGAGAAAATAGTCTAAACACAACAGGTTTTTTATTTAAATAGGATCATTCTCATCATTCTCAGCACTGCAGTGACTGAGGTATGTGGTGGTGTGTTACTGGTACAAAAGTGGATCAGATACAGCAGAACTGCTGAAGACACCTCAGTGTCACTACTAGGCTGAGAATAGCCCATCAACAAAAATATTCAGCCAGCAGCATCCTGTGACCACAATCAAGTCTCTGACTTCATATCTACAAGAAGCATCAACAAGGTAGGTAAGTCTAAAGATGATGAAGAAGAAGACACTTTTTATTCATCCCTGTAGTGGCCACAACATTTTAAAACTGCAGTTCTGCTGTCTGATCCACTCATGCCAGTGCAACACACACTAACACATCACCACCACTTCAGTGTCACTGCAGTGCTGAGAATGATCCACCAATCAAATACTACCTGCTCTGTGGGGGTCCTGGGAGGGGCCTGACTAGAATCAGAATCAGATTTATTGGCTAAGTATGTTGGTTCACACAAGGAATTTGTTTCCAGCCAATTTTGGTGTCTCTGTAGTATTACATAAACAATACAGGTAATGTACATATCATTCACAGCCAGTACACAATATACAGGGATAAGTAATATAGACAATAAAATACACAAGTAAACATACAGATTCTATTCAAACAGGTAATGTACATGGTAGTGAAAACAACATCATTGTACAGCGGGTTTGGGAACTAGGAGTAGCTTTGGCCCTAGCAGATGATATTGGATTGACTAAAAAAGTACACAGAGAAACAGATTGACTACAGTCTGTAATTGTGGACCTACAACGTGCAAGTGTATGATCAGTGGAGTTAAAATGGGCAATGAGTTTAGATACAAGGAAGTGGTTTTAATATAATAGCTGGTGGTGTAGTTACCATAAGAGTTATTAGCTAATGGTCACAGAAAATGTGAAGGGTTTGATTATTGGGAAAAGTATCTGCTCTGAATTGCACATGTGTTAGGGTTTCAGCTTATATTATCAATAATTCTGAGTTTTCAGCACTTTTCCCTCATTTTCTCCAACTGAACACTGTTAGAGTAATGTACTGATGTAATAAAGTCTGTCTGTGGGAGGCCTGCATGAGCCCAAGCATACAAATGTGTTCTGCTGTGTATCAATGTAGCAATCATTATAACTAATTATGGGTAGTGTTTTAGTTTCTCAGATACCATTTAGATGTTTTGAATGAGTGCTTGTATTTAACTCTTTGTGGAAATTGTTAAGATATACCTTATGAGTAAAGTGGTGTTAGCTATAGCTTGGCAACATTTAGATACAATATGTCAAATAGAAGAGCATGGAAACACCCCACAAAGACAGGAATACAAGCAAAGCTGTTTGTCCGTGTTTGTGTATATGCTCTCCATTGTCCAGGTCATAGAAGCTGGACTCATTAATCATTCTCCCTGGAGGCTGAAAGTGATCCAGCTGTTTGAGACACAGAGAGTGCGTCATGGGATGATGGCACTAGGGCCCAGCGGAGCGGGCAAAAGCACCTGCATCCACACACTGATGAAGGCCATGACAGGTGAGGAACATTCATTATCGCTGACATACAGAAGAATGGCAACACAGCCCATATCATATATGTTCATAAATATATACTGATGTGTGTTTGTGTGTGTAGACTGTGGCCAGCCTCACAGAGAGATGCGGATGAATCCTAAAGCTATTACTGCACCCCAGATGTTCGGCAGGCTTGATGTGGCAACCAACGACTGGACCGATGGCATTTTCTCCACTCTCTGGAGAAAGACCCTCAGAGCCAAAAAAGGTGCACAACAACATGGCCAACATGGCTCTTAATAATAAATAAACAAGCACCTAAATAGTATAATACCTGTATTATTACAGAGCAGTTCAAGATGCTTTAAAGAGAACAATCCAACAATGTTAAATTACAGTGTCATGTTTGCGTCTTTACAGACTTATAATGTGGGTAGACGGGTGTTGGCGTGGAGGCAGGTGCCCATCCAGACCTGTCACCCAGTCACCTGTCGCTGCAGCAAGACTTTAAAGCCCTCAGTTATCAATGTGGAGACAGCACGGGATGCTGGTTATTTCACCTTGACATTAGTGCAACGATCCGTGCATAATGTATCAGTGCACTGTACAGGAGGAAGTGTTCATGATGTGAACATATTGGATAATAAACTCCATTAGAAGAAACAAAGGTGGCAAAAAAGCACATCTCTATGCAGACTGCTTCACCACCTTTCTTTTTCACACACACTGCGGTCTATTTAATCAAAAAATTCATCACCACATCTTCACTGGCATTACACTTAATCCCAATCGTTTGGGTAAAGAAGCAAACAGGACATCCTGTATAATGTAACTAGAAAATGTGGACAAAACAAAACCAAAATAGTAAAATGATTACTACAGTGGGTACGGAAAGTATTCAGACCCCTTGAACTTTTTCACATTTTGTCACTTTACAACCACAAACGTAAATGTATTTTATTGAGATTTTAAATGATAGACCAACACAAAGTACCAC
>BRDA01006722.1:7835-12835 GCA_036984385.1 Crenuchus spilurus
TATACAGTGATTTTGGAGAGAGTTGGTGAGTTTAGTTGAGTTTAGAGTTGGTCTACAATTACTTCCACTGTAGTCCTCTGGTCACCTACACGAAGTCCTGTCAGACTGAATGACACTTCATGGTTTGGAGAGTCCAGAGTTTATTGAAACAGTCTAGAGACTTGATGTCTTGTTTTAAACCTGAGGTCAGTACAGAATCGACTGACTGATGAAAGACCCTTTATACCTAGAACATAGATGACAGATCAAAAGTTTAATCTGAGTAAATGTAACATTTTAAAGGAGAAATATGTTGATTCAAAATTTCACAGTGTCAACAAAATTTTTGAAATCCGGTTTGTACATATACATATATATTCACTTATATATTATATGTATACTTATACATTACATGCACTTATACTTAATATGTGCTTATATATGTATTTTAGAGACACTTCACCCATAACCTCCTGCCTTTCTACTGTTCTGTTTGTGTGATGTCTGCTACCCTCCCTGATACAGAGACAACAATTCATTTTACTACACTTTTAATGCTCCACTCATAAATCATATTTACACAATCTCCATATTTCCCAGAAAGTAGTCAGTCAGCTAAGACATGACTGGAGTCCAAATTTTGTTCTGTAGTTCAGAGATCTGACAAAGTTATTTGAGACCTGAGAGGTTTGGTACTTCACAGTAAGTCAGACTGTCCTGAAGCACATCCACTGGTCTCCTGATGTCACCTTCATTAACATCTGGTTGAGATTTGAGTTGATTTGAGTGGTTGAGAGAGGTTTTAGTGACATATTTTGACAGAAACAACCTGGCTTATTTAGGTGACTATTGGGGTCTATTGGTTTGCAGCTTCACTTCACAAACTAAAGATACAAAATTTGAGCTCCAAACATGTTTGTCAGAGGAAAATGGTAAAAATATGTTTTTGGGTGAACCATTCTTTTAATACCTTAATTATTTTATTCACCATAACAACTGACAACATGCAGATTTATTTACAGTACACAACAAAATGATTTTTTGAGAAAATTTGACAATAACAACAAATAACATAAAAATAATAACACTGTAGGATGTTTTGTTAAAGGAGCAATAAGCCATTAGGCTTGTTGTCATTTGGAGGGCCTTGTCTTCTTTCTCTCTCTTTCTCTCATGCTGGTTCAGCTCTGTTACTTTCACTGTTTGTGCCTCTCACTCACTTTCTGTCTGTGTTTGTGTCACTCACAATATTCTTGAATAAATGTGACACTCAGAGACTTGTGCCTTTGTCCAGTCATGTTGGGGATCTGAGCACAACTTAACATCCCGGAGATGAGTGTCACTCATCAAGACATGATGTAAAAGGTTGCGTTGTGTCCATCAGAAAAAGTGAGCTCTGTGATTGGACAGAAAACACTGCTGTGATGATGGTATGCAGACAGATATGAAGAGACTTGCTGTCATTCAGATGCAAGTGTTAAGTTAATTTACTGTGGGTGATGTTACTGATTACTTTATCTGAGCTAATATTACAATGTTAGACTCTGAATCACCAGCTTTAGTAATCAGATCAGTTCACTTTCATAGGTGTAGCATTAGACAAATTTATATTAATCCACATGAATATTTCATTAATATTTACTAGTGATTTTTTTAATGAATCTGCACATAACAGTGATGCTCATTTGTTATTTGTCAATAATAAGATGTTTGCTTACACAGAAGAAATACCATATTATTCGCTAGTTTAATATTAATAGTCAATTCATATATATGCTTTATTAGTAATTGTAGTAGTACAAAACAGCACAATAAAATATTATTTTATTTTTTCATTATTTTTTTATTATTTTATTATTTATTTTATATTTATTTTTATACACAAAAAATATTATTATTATTGTTGTTATTACTTATGTTTTTGTTATTGTTTTTATTATTATGATTGTTGTTGTGTTTATTTATATATTTTGGATTATGAAGATGAAGCTGGTGCTCTTGACTGACAGCTCACTTTAGTTTTAGGCTGCAGTCTGGTCACCAGGGGGTGCAGAGAGGACAAGACCGTATGAATTAATAATATATTATTCATAAAATATGCATTTATTATATATCATAAATTAATCATATATAAATTAATAATTTAAATGTGTTTTGATAAATACTATACTAGTGGTCATAATACACAAATATAATAATAATAATAATAATAATAATAATAATAATAATAATAATAATAATAATAATAATAATTAGTTAATAATTATTATTTTTATTGTCGTTGTTGTTGGTTGATGATGCAGTGTTGTGGCTGAGTGCTGCTGAAGGTGCATTTCAGTAGTGTTAGACAGCAGTCTGGCCACCAGGGGGCTTTGATTCACAGTCCAAAGGCTACAGATACGAGAACAGAGTTTACTTCCAAGAATAAGACTGTGGAAGTATGAACATTGTGTCTAATTATTACTCAGTTAAAACAGGAAAGAATGAGTCAAAAATATAGTAGAGTGTCCGTCAAACCTTTAAACACGGTGGTGGTTGTGATGTGGTCAGTAAGGACAGTACTGGTCACAAAAAACTGAGCACAGGTGTCTGCCATTTTCCTCTGATATGAATTTGTGATATATAATCAGTCAGTAAGTTAAATCAAATTTTGATAGAAATATTTAATTAACCTATGAAGCTCCTGGGTTTTGAAGTTTTTAAAATTAAAATTTTATTTTTACAGGCAATGCAGCTGAGTAAAAAAAGTATAAATATTCAGGTACAGTGTTACTTGAGTAAAAGCTTAAATATATTTTATATATTACCTTTATGTATTTAAAACATGTCCCACCCAAGACGAACAAAACTACAAACATTGACTTTTTGTGTGTGTGTGTGTGTGTGTGTGTGTGTGTGTGTGTGTGTGTGTGTGTACTCCACCCCTGAGCTCATGTAAAACCTCCACATGATTTATGCACTAATAATCATCAATCAATGCCAAAGCAAACATGACTGCCTGTTAGACTGAGTGATGGATGGATTTATATTGACTTATAGTCCCTTTCTGCAAATATTCTGTTTAAAGGAGCAGTTCACTCAGAACCCTGACATACTCTATCAGTCAAGACTAGTTTGGAGTCCACATTTAGCTATGTCAGAACTGGAGCTGCGAAGCTAACATTGCTAAAAAACAGTAGAACACAGTAATTACCTAAATATGCCAGATCATTTCTGTCAAAATTCATCACCAACACTTCTGCAACCAATCCTGGACTAGTGGGTGTGGTTTAGGACACAGTATGGCTGAAAGCTTTAAAAAATAAAGATCCTCCAAAGTGCTGATCTAGAATAGATGGAGGAATCGGGACTTCTGATAGTCTTGACGCTGTCTGAAGTAGCTGCCTCTGAGGTTTTACACACCTCTCAACTTCATAATAGCCACTGAATCCTGTGTAGTACTTACATCATAATTCATAGTGGTTCCGGGATGCTATATAGTCAGTAGAGGATAATTCATTGTGGTTTATCAGTTTTAGTAGTAAGAGGGCAATTTAAAGTGGTTTCTGAATGTTTAATACTAGTTTTAGGTCATGTAATAACTTTTAACTATTGTAACATTGTAACTGTTGCACCTAATTCAGTAACCATTATAAATTACCTTCAAGTAACTGAATACTTAATAGTAGGTGTACGATATTAAATGTTTATTTAACCGTTTGAAGTAGTTACAACATAATTCATAGCAGGCACCGAAAGCTAGGCAGTAGTTAAAGGATAATTCATAGTGCTTACTGAACACTTAAAAGTCAAATTTTTATACCCCTTTAAACTTCTTAACTTTTAGTTAACGAGATGCCTGAGGGTCTAAATGAAATACCTGTCACATTGTTTGGTCAAAATCCCTCAAGGGTTAGTAGACAGAAAAGCCTGTTTGGTACATTTTAGACTTTTAAAGACAGAATTTAAGCAAAACAGATTGTATGCAAATGAGGCACTGCTGACTCTGCCCCCTTTTCAGTACACAGGGCAGAGCTGAAACCTCCACACACAGACCAGCAGAGACACACAGGAGAGCTCAGTAATCACATTTACATCAAAAAGTTATATTTATCTGATTTACTGCTTTGTTCTCACTAAGGTTACTCTCTGTGCCTTCATTCACTAACTCAACCTCTATCGCCCACCCACTGCTCTCTTTCTCAGCTGTTAGCAGTGTTACAACACAGTGATCCATACTAATGAAAGATAATCAATACCTGACTGAAAAAACAAAGCAGAAGTTACCTTCTTATTAACCAGCGTTGTATTCAAATTCCTCCATTCCACCTTAAATGCTGCAGCAGTAAATTTGGATAAACATCGTATATCAACACTCATATATATTTTATATATCATTATATAAACAGTTCATCGTAGCTGAAGATAATTCATAGTGTTTGCTGAATATTTAATAGTGGTTACAGGATAATTCACGGTAAGGGATGAGTGATCATCTGATAAGATGGTGATGAGGAGAATGTTCTGACGTGGTCAGATGATAATGTCATGTCGAGTTTGTCATGTCATGCTTTGCCCCATGATGTCATCACACATGTTAGAACCAGACCAGAGGACGCCAGATGTCAGATGGGAGTGGTGTGTTAGTACTTTGCGTGTGCGTGTGTGTGTAACATTATATTTTTATTGCAGTTCTATATTTTTTTATAGTTAGTTCAGGAGATTTTGGGTTAACCGTATTAGAAATACACTGTAATGCTTTAACTATGTATGTATTTAACTTTCTTTGTATTTACTCTGCACCTTAAACAAATATTTTACACTTTTAGAATCTATTATATGACACACCTACATTTCTGAATTTTCCAAGTGTATGTATTTACCTGGTGCACAATAATTTGGCTAGGAGAAATTACGACACAATTCCACAAATATAGCCATTAATAATGAAAGAAGAGCAGACTAAAACCATTAATGTCATTTTCAGCAATTATGCTTAAATGTACATATATGACACTGTAAATTTTGAGATCAGGTCAAAA
>BRDA01006722.1:17835-33903 GCA_036984385.1 Crenuchus spilurus
ATGGCGCCCAAGGAGCAGTTAGGGGTTAGGTGCCTTGTTCAAGGGCATTTCAGTCATGACCTGTCCGAGGATCAAATCGCGACCTTCTGGTCACAAGACCAGATCCTTAACCACCAGGCCACGACTGCTCCAAGAACATGGAAACTTCACCTAGTTGGGGACTTGAACCCAAGACCTCATTGCTGAGAGGTGAACGTGCTAACCACCAAACCACTGTGCTGAGAGATAGATATATTCTTTTTTTGCACAGCTCTGTAGAGGCTTCTGAATGGAAATGACAAAAATCCAGCAGTCAGGTACCTCCAGTACTTTAGTCAATGATTATTCAGCATCTCCCTGATAGGTCAGTGTTTAGCAGATCATTAACAACTTGTGTTCTCCAGACCTGATCTTGAAGACCTAGGGTTAGTTTCATGCTGATAATTTCAGTCTGTTGTGTCAGTTCCTCTTTACCATGATTGAGCATTTTTATCACACTGCTGATCAAAATCACAAGTTGAATATACAAAAGTATTGAGCAACAACTTCAACAGACTGGAACAAACACAGACCTCATTTAGTGCCGATTACTATAAGCAAGTGTACCATTACAGCAGACCTGCATCCATGTATTAGCTTGTGGCTAGCATATTAGCTTAGACCTACATGTGTTCATATAATGCTGAATGCTCAAATAAACTACTAATAAATTCATCAAAAGGAAGGAAACACCCATGTGTTTCAGTTGGTCCAGTTTTAAACACAAGCTGTGAAGGAAACATGTTAGGCCGTATCACCAACAGGGCGACCATCTTGAATACAGCCATCTTGGATTCAGCCTCACTTCTGAAGGTTGATGTAATAGTAGAAATACAGTGATGAGCTTCATGTCAACATAACGTTATTCATTCTCATGTTACCATGAAAATTGGTCATAAAGGTTAACGAATGTGTTGGATATGCTGTTCACTATATTGGAGTGTTAAAGCTCCTTTTCTCCCATTCCCGAACTTTCACCCAAACATCTGGCTGCATGCTAGCACAAGCATCAACAATTCTGTCTTTAAGATCAACAACATTGTGTATCTTCACATAGTAAATAAGAGCCTTGACGTGAGTCCACAGAAGGTACGGACACTTGATTGGACCCCTACGACCAATCCACTGCACAAGACAATCTCTGACAACATCATCAGTCACGTGACCTGTACAGAACAAACATAACTGCTTTAACATGAACATGAATACAGTTAGGCTTACAGGTGAAATTCTCCACCAGTCTGATGTGTCACACACCTGCTTTTAAGACTGAAGTTGAATCCAAGATGGCTGTGATGACATGTCACATGTTTCCCCCAAAGCATGTGTATAAAATTTAATGACCTCTGACAGTTTTAATTATATAAGAATGTTTCCCTTTGTATGGTTGTAACAGGGGTGTTGTAAAGATCTTCCATTGCTTGTTAGCTATGTTTGCTCTACAGCTGCAGCACAAACCTATATTAACTATTTAGTACTTGTAGCTCACAGATGAGATATTACACCTAACTTGTTACTAGACAATGAAGGTATTGTTGCAGAAGCAAGTTTGGTGTCTCCTGATGATTGATTCTGTAATGAATGTTGAGATGAAGATCCATCATTTCACAGTGACTATCGTTCTTATCTAAACTCTGTTGACAAGTTCTATTTCTGTCCCATATGGGAAACAGCCATGTGGGTTTGCATGTCATGACAACGCTACTATAAACACTCCCAATTTACCTTACAGAGTGGCGTGTCTAGGCCAGTCTATCTTTGGTCCAATCATATTTTGAACATCCACAGTCTTCCTGTGATCTTCTAGTTATTTTCAAAGATTTGAATGCATTGTTTAACTTGTATTTAAACCCAGTGGTGGACAGTAACAAAGTACATTTACTTGAGTACTGTACTGAAGTACATTTTTTGAGTATTTTTACTTTACTTGAGTATTTATTTTTGGTGAACTTATGACTTTCACTCCACTACACTTTAAAGACAAATATTGTACTTTCAACTCCACTACATTTCTAGGAAGCTTGTCGTTACTCGTTCCTTTTGGATCAGCATTAGGGTTGAGCAAACGCCTGGTGGGGCGCGGGCACGGGGGACGTGGGCGGGGGAAAAAATCACAAAAAATCAGAAACATCCAAGAGACTCATTCACTATTTGTACAAAGGAGATGCAGCAAAAGCCCACCCCTTTTGAAATATAAGCAGTTGGATTATAACGCACAAATCCACCAATCAGAGAGCAGTATTCTGAAAAAATCTTACTTGAGTTTAAATAACGTGTCTTATGTCCTGACTGGTTAGCTGCCGATACTGTTCTCACAAGCGGACAGCCACAAATCAACACACACACACACACACACACACACAGTTAAATCATAAACTTAATTGAAAACTGAGGAAGAAAAACATTTTTTTTGTGCAAGAAATATTTCAAATTCAGCACGACGTGAATGCAGGCAGTGGAGTCACACAGCCTGAAACACAACCTGAGCTAAAGTTAGTTTAATATTAGTCACTCGTTTGATATTCGTAATTCCGCTTTTCCTCATCAGTTAACTAAACACAAATTTACCAGCACACTTACCGGTGGTGAAATGGAAGACGACAAACTACAACCACAACATTTAGTAAAGTTCACTTGTTATGACAGATGACGCAGGAGCTTAGTCTTGTGTTTGCTCTGACTATAGGCTAGGGGCCCAGACGCTACCACTATGACCCGAGGATTGTGAGTTCGAATCTCGATCATGCTGTTTGCCATCAACAGCCGGGGCCCAAGAAAGCAAACAATTGGCAGTGCTCTCTCTGGGCGGGTAGATGGCGCTCTCTCTCTCCCCATCACTTTCACATTGCAATGTCTGCTGGCTCAGGCGTCTACTGATTGGTCCACTCAGAGCTGGGGACCCTGTGTGCCTTCCTCAGAGCGCGTTAGGCTCTCCAGTGACAGTGTATCAGCGGTGGTTTGAAAAAGAAGTGGTGGCTGCATCACACGCAGCGGAGGAGGCTTGTGCTTGCCTGCACCCTCCTAGAGTCAAGGACATTGCAAAGTGATGGGGAGAGGCCTAACGGAGGGGATAGGCTAATTGGCTACCACTACATTGGGAAGGGGATAAAAATTGGCAAAAACCTAGAAATAAAATAAAAAAATAAAATAAAAAAAAGACTACAGGCTAGAGTTAGGGACCATCTCAAAATTACCCAATACATGCTACAGAGTTAGGGACCATCTCAAAATTACCCACTACATGCCGCAGTGTTTCACAATTACCAGAAGAAATGAGAAGTGTTACATTAACTTTAGCCATTTTCATGATTTTTTCATTTTTTTAAATTAAATATTAGTAATAATGTAACATGTATTTTATACATATTCACATATTATTGTCTTGTGTAATTTTTCTAACATTTGTTTTATGCATAATTATAAAAGTAATCAATTAAACTCTTATGTTATTAAACCTAATGATGTGAAACCAACTTAAATACAGACATATATTCCCCAATACTACAAGGCTTATTTTGTGACATAGCAAAGTTATTTATAATGATTTTAATAAAAATTACATCTATGATATTATATAAATTTATATAGTGAGGTTATTTTTTCTTATAATGATAAAATTATCAAATAAATCTATTAATTTCTCAATTGATTGAACCTAATGATGTCAGTTCAACTTGGTAATATAGACATGTATTCCACACAAAATAACACGTGTGTGTGTGTGTGTGTGTGTGTGGGAGGTGTCAGAAGGGGTGCCCGAACTGCTTTGAACCAGCATTTGGGGGGGGGGGGGGGGCACAGCTTGCAAAAGGTTGAGGACCACTGATTTAGATGGTTGAACAGATACAGATACAGATAGTGGTGTACTCAGTCATCCTTACTGAAGTTTTACAGGTGGTGTAGACTTTTTGTTGCAGAATGGTTCTACATGTCAATACACCATCAGGTGTTTTCAGCAAGTTACAAGGTTCTGTTAAAGCACTCAAAACAATACAGCAAAGTACTTATATTAGAAAATATAATTTGCACTTTTGAATACTTGAGTAGTTTTAAATGCATGTACTTTTGAATACTTAAGTATTTTCAAAAGTAAATACTTCAATACTTTAACTTGAGTAAACTTTTGACTGAGCAACTTTTACTTGTAATTGAGTAAATTTTGACCATGAGTATCAATACTTTTACTTAAGTACTAGAGTTGAGTACTTTGTCCACCACTGTTTAAACCTTAGTAGGCTAATGTAGTTTTATATGAATTCACACGAAACAAACGTCTGTACATTGGTGCTCAACAACCAAACATCATTATAAAGGGGACAAGTCCCTAAAAATGCTCTGGCAACACTCTTGATCATTTTCCTGTTCTTTTGTTATTGAAACAAATTGAAAAAGCTCAATGGCTATTTTTAGGGAATGTCCCCCTGTACTGTCATTCACAAGCCATTTGCTGTACAGAAATTTGTTTCATATGCTCCTCCCTTGCCAAATAGATATTCAGATCACACTTACCCACCCCATCATGGGCTGACATTTGGACCATCCCTGTACCCCCTTGAAAAACAGACTTACATTTATCAAATATAAATCAAATGTCATTACTTTTAAATGGTACAAGTGCAATTGTAACTCTTACTGACAGTGTTTATGTACACACCAGTGGTTTGATTTTAGCCTAAGACTGTTAATCATGATCATGTAAACAACATAGCTTGAGCAGTCCAGACTGATACTATCTGGACTGTTGGAGATAAATCTGAACATGTAAACATGCCATGATGGCAACAAAACAGTTCAAATGGACGTGGTGGCAGCGGTAAAGAGACTGTGCAACATATTTAAATATAAAAATAAATACAGATATGTGACACTTTTGACATGCATTTTGACATGGACATTTAAGTCAGGATATGCAGGACCAGCGTTTACCGACTGATCGGTCTTTAACTCTGAACCTTCAATCCATTTTCTGGTTCTGGATTATTGCTGGTAGTCTACTGAAATGTTTGTCATTTATTAGCCACATAGAGTCATACCTACCAGTGATTACAAAATTCTGGACTGGAATAGGGAATTAAGGTCCCGCATTGCAGTTTGGTTGTGTTTGCTTGTGCTGGATGGAAAGCCAGGGCCACATTTTCAGGATAATTGATATTTAATAATTTTATATTTGATAAATGTAGAGTGACCACCTCCCTCTGGGAACACTGATAATGTAATAGTTCGAGTCCTGTTTTTAACACACACACACACACACACACACACACACACACACACACACACACACAGATCAGCAGTTTCTGATTACATCGTTTACTGTGGGCCAGTTTAAAGGGTGTGTGCTACATGCTCAGTCAACCAGAAGGCCTCTCAGGAGACACATTACTTATGCATTATGACTTATTATGACTTTCTCATGAAGCAACGAGTAAACAGTTAAGCTCAAATAAACCAGTAAGATTATCCTGCATAATACTAAACAAACTTGCTCACTTCTCTGGCTTAAGGAACCTGATGATGTTCTTGTACAAACCACCTCCTTGTCTCTACACTCACTGTCCACTGACATTATAGACGCACTATGTAGTTCTACAATTACAGACTGTTATCCATCAATCTCAGCACTGTAGTGACACTGATGTGGTGGTGGTGCGCTCTGGTACATAGCAGAGCTGCTGAGGTTTATAAGCTGAAAATAGTCCACCAATCAACCAACAGCGTCTTGCAACTTGTGTCTCTGATGTTCCATTGGTAGAGCACATTTGAGTCACTATATCTTATTGAAGGTGTTAACCTTAACACAATGTGATTGGGCCATCTCTACCAATTGTTAGCGGTATGGTAGGATATAAAACATCCACTAGACATTACAAAAAATGAAACATTTTCTTGTCTGAATGTCCTGCAATGGTTGGACTAAACTGGATCAAATGCTAAACAAGTTAGATTTTAAAAATGAGATTTGAATCAGTGTACATCAGCACAGCACTGCTATACTGTTGATAATGATGTGTATTTTTGCAGACGTGATGGCTAACAAAGGTCCGTCGTACGGTTTGAGCCGTGAGGTACAGAGTAAGATTGATAAGAAGTATGACCCTGAGCTGGAGGAGAGACTGGTGGAGTGGATTGTCGGTCAGTGCGGACCCTCAGCAGGAAGACCACAGCCCGGCAAACAGGGCTTCCAAACGTGGCTCAAGGATGGATGTGTAAGTCTCTTGTGTTTGTTTGTTTTGGGATGAATGGATGAACATACAAAATCTTCTGAGCTTAAGGTTGGGCTTGGGTTAGGCCAGAGGAGCCCATTTCTGGTTCTGGAAATCTACAGTATTTGAGAGTTCATATCCAACAGTAGTTATAGTCCGATTAATCAGTCATGCTATATTTATATAACTGGCATCGGCTCGTTGTTTTTAAACAACTGGACTGAGGTTATAAGTGAACAAAAATCACACATTTACAGGCACATCAGTCTTATTTGTGTATCTACTGTAGAACAATGTTAGAGCTCCCCCTAGTGTCAGTATCACCACTCTACAGGCAGCCTTATCAGTGTAGCTGCTGTAGAACAGTGTTAGAGCTCCACCTAGTGTCAGTATCACCACTCTACAGGCAGCCTTATCAGTGTAGCTGCTGTAGAACAATGTTAGAACTCCCACTAGTGTCAGTGTCATCACTCTACAGGCAGCATTATCAGTGTAGCTGCGGTAGAACAATGTTAGAGCTCCCCCTAGTGTCAGTGTCACCAAACTACAGGCAGCCTTATTAGCGCATGCAAGCCATGAAAAATGCACAATAGCCAAAATAACATGAAAACCAAAGAGTGCAGGTGAGGAATCCCTTTTTCTTTAGATTATATTACTGATTCAAAACACATATTTTAAACATTAATGTCTCTTTCAGTTTGGGATATATGTCTCACCTCATTCAAAGGCACAGTTGTCTGTTCTTGTATGGCTGTTTATCAGCATTACTTATAACTTCCTATAACCAACAATGTAAAGAAGCACAAAATCATCTCTGTAAAGGACCTTTGGTAATGCTGAATTTTAAAAATATTACTGGTCAAAAAGTTAACTTTACACTAAATATGGGGGGCTGGTGTGGGATTGTGGTTTAGGAACCAGTCTTGTGATTGGAAGGTTGCCGTTTGAGTAACAACACCCAACTGAACTGCCCCTGAGCAAGGCACCTAACAACAACTGCTCCCCAGGAGTCCTGCAGAGGGTTGCCAATTGCTCCACACAAGTGTGCTCACTGCCCCCCAGTTCACTAGTGTGTTTCATTTAAGTGATGGGTTTAGTGTAGAGATGCACTAGTAATAATAACTCTACAAATTCTTGTCGTCAGTAATGATTATATTTCATTCTCTCTGCAGATTCTCTGTGAGCTCATTAACAGCCTGTGTAAGGATGCCAAGCCAGTGAGGAAGATCCAGAGCTCCACCATGGCCTTCAAACAGATGGAGCAGATCTCTCAGTTCCTTGCAGCTGCTGAGAAGTACGGTGTCACCAAATCTGATATGTTCCAGACGGTTGACCTCTGGGAGGGTGAGTCCTCTCACTTCTCACTTTTTAAGATATTTTTCTAGGTTTTGCTGGAGCTACAAGACTAATGTAGCTAACAAGTAATGGAAACTTGTCTAGCATCCAATTGGCATTAGATGTCTAAATTGTCACACACTTGTTTACATTTCTAGAGCACTTTTCTAGACACTCAAAGCTATTTGACATTTGAGAGTCACCTCAACCACCACCAAATGGTCAGTAGTCAGTAGTCTGCACCAGAACTCTCACCACACATCTAAAAGTAATGTCTGTGCCAAATCTCCAAGAGCTTTGAGAGTCTAGAAAAGTGTTGTGGAAATGGAACTTGAAGTAAGGAATGGAAGCTCATCACACAAAAACATGGCATCTACTTGCAGAAGAAACTCAAGAAAAAGCTAATCATTTTGCTATCTATGCTAGCTAACTTAAAAACAAGGAGTTGAGCTACATCAGTGATTTCAGATATGTGCCTGAGTTTCAGTTTGAAGTATTTTGGTCTCTCCCCAAAGAGAGAGAAGTTTGGTCTTGAACAGGCTAAAGGTAGTCTGTTATTATAAGGACTTTTGCTTTGCTTGCTGCATTAGCCTCATAGCTCCAGTGGACGAGGTGGGGGGAAACTGTATTGATTTGTATACATTTCATATCAGACGTCTAATGAATACATCTGTACTGACTGAGATCTTTGTGTGCAGGTAAAGACTTGGCAGCCGTGCAGATGACTCTGATGGCACTCGGCAGTCTTGCTGTTACCAAGACAGATGGCTGTTATCGTGGCGACCCCAACTGGTTCCACAGGTGAGCTCACCTACTTCCTGTTCCTTTTCCTGTTCACACTTTGAAACTACTGTTGGGCTGTTATGGCAACTCCACAACAGAGTCAAGCTGCAGACAAGCAGTCAAGATGCACACTGGCAGGATGACAACACTAATGTTTTGTCACCACAGTAACTCCAAAACAGGAGCTTATCAGTCTGACTGTTGCGCAGTGTGTGCAGGTCAAGTCTGCATGCATAGACCTCACTTGACATAAGCATTATTGTATCAGCGGACTGTGATATGAACGTTTGTTTAGACTAGATTCAAGGTCCAAAGTCTGTGTTACTTCATAAAGTAAAAAAACTCTTAAAGAGTTTGGATTGCTTATTGCTTATTTTAACCTGATTACAGCCATGGGATGCCCAGGCGTGGGCATCATTCTGTATGCTAGATCTTTGGATCCAGGTATTTGGTATCTTGCAGACCTGCATTTGGACGATTTAGTGGTACATCACAATGCATTATATGACTAAAATATTGGGACACCTGCTTATTCAGTTTATACTGTTGGCGTAACTTTCTCTACTGTCCAGGGAAGACTTTCTACTAGATTTTGAAGCACCAAAGGATCTGATGGATCTGTGGCTTTCAGCCACAAGAGTGTTCAACAACTCCCCAACTCATCCCAAAAGTACTAGATGGATTACACAGTTCTTGCTCCACACCTCAATGCTGGCGGGCTTTATACCCCTCTAGCCCACACCTGACATTAGACATGGTGCCAACAGTTTCATAATAAGTCCTAATCTATAGGCAGTACATCTCTACAGGGCCTTGACAAGCTGTTTGTGTGTATTTGAACATCTGTGTCAGCTTACAGTATCTGAATGAATTCATTAGAAGTCTACAAACTTTGACAGATAGTGCATAAATTAAAACTTGTTTTAAAATAAAAATAGCTAAAGTTTCCACATTTAGTGCTCACTCCTCAGTCCATAAATGGCAACAAAACTACAAAACATTTTTTAGGCTCCCCCATTTTTATTGAAGTTATAAGGAGTGTTTCTCCTATCTAGTAAAATAGGAAGTGAAAAACATTGTAAACTCTGTGCAAAATGATGACAGTGATGTTATTGTGTTTGCATGTTGATTAGGAAAGCTCAGGAGAACAAGAGAGATTTCTCTGAGGAGCAGCTGAAAGAGGGTCAGAGTGTCATTGGCCTGCAGATGGGCACCAACAGAGGAGCGTCACAGGCTGGCATGACCGGCTACGGACGACCCCGACAGATCATCAACTAAAGGTCATGAGCTAATCACAGAGTTGTGGCTAGTCACTGAGGACCAAATAGGCATCGAGACCTGTCCACTCAGTCCATGGAAATGAACTGGACCAATCACAGGGGCCAAAAAATACCCAGACATTCATAACACAACCACTATACTGATGGGCATTTACCCACTTTAACCATTTAAATATCCATCAAGTGTCCCAAAGAGAGAATATTTTATATTGTTATGAATCAAAGTGAAAAGTTCAGAAGGTTCATTTCATGTAACTAAGAAGTGACTGTTTAGTTAGCATATTGATTTATCTTAGCATTTTAGCTTAATGGAACTTGAGCCACTCTTTCAGAAACATACTTAAATGGCTTATTTGAGTAAATAAAATGAATATTGGTTAAGTAAATTAATATTCAAATTTCTATTCACATAACCACACCCATCACTAAAACAGATAATCTGTGATCATTTTATACCTTTATTGTCATATTAAACATTCAATAACATCCATTTACTGATTTCACCATAGTTTTGAGTCTTTCAATTAAAGCAGCTTTTCCATCATACAGGGAACCATCTCATCTCAGATTAGCCTAATGCTAACATATGTCTTAATCTCACTCTACATTTGTACATTGTATATTGATTCTGAACAGATGATTTTGAAAATAAAATTGAACTCAACTGAAGCAATCTCTGAGGTTTTATTTGTCATGGGATGCTTTTCAGAACACTGACTGAAGTAATAATTAATTTTCTTGATACAGCTAACATACTGTAATTGATCAGCCATGATGTCTGAAATCTAATTCGTTAGTTTTACATTGGAACTACAAGGCTAATGTGGCTAACAAGTCAAGCACACTATGGTAACAGATGAAGAAAGATTATAGAAAAGAACGCAAGTTAAACGCAAGTTTATAGAAAAGAATTTAATAATAAACAAGAAACATATGAAAACTAACAAGATAACATAAACGAGGAATATAAACAGTTCTAATATAAGAAACTAAACAGAATAAACAAGACTAAAGGAAAACAAATGCCTACAAGCCTCATGCTACACAGGATTCTAAAAGATGGCCAACTATGCCTCACACTAGACAGGATATATCAGGGAAGCTAAACAGAGGGCCGACAGGAGAAGGGCCTCAAGAGAAACTAGATAAAGATGCAAAATAGACTAAAGAAGCTACAAAGGCTAAAGATGCTACTCAGCCTAAAGATGCTACACAGGCTAAAGTTGCTAAACAAAGTAAACAGGATATAGGCAAATAAATGAACACACCAACAGAGACAGAACCTTAAAAAGACTGAAGACAAACGGCAACGTTAACCCTCTGTATTTGACTCCCCTGCCAGCGGAATATTAATGAAATTCTACAAAAACTTTTGTATAACTCTGCAAGATATCCTAGATACAAAATAAAACATAACCCAGAAACTTTAAAGGGTCTACTTTTCAAACATATATAACTTGAATCTAAATTTATTTTAGATTCTTGTGAGACAAGCTTAAATATGCAGAGACACATCTTTGAGAGCGACTCAGACAGCTGTGCATATTTTCCTGCCAAATCATATAATAATGACATGGTAATTACGGACATTCCACTGGTGGGTTCCAGCCACCTGGAATCTGTGGAAGGTGAACTGAACAAAGGCCTTTCACCTCACATGTATCTCATAAATATTCATTGTAGGGTTATGCCAGAATCATGTAGTGTGAACTACGCATTAGTGGTTAAGGAAAAGACAAAAGTGACACCTCATATTTCTTAAACTTTAGAATTAAAACCACATACATTTTCTAAAAACTGTAATGATCAGTGTGTAGCCAACACCATTGATTATTTAGTTCAAAGCTCAGAAGTCTTGGCAGATGTCTTGAGTGTGTTTTTTCACAATAAAGCACATCTGAAAATAGTTTTTTTGGAAAATCTAAGTTTGGAGCAGATTTAATCAAAATATAAATTTATGACGCTCTTACTGTTTCATAAGTCTGTAACAATTTTGACAAAAAAAATATTTTATGAAGTCAAGCCATGTCAGGCTACATCAGAGTGTCTGAAATACCCTCAGACTCCAGAGGGTTAAAGTGTGCAGTGTGCAACATTACCAATCCAAGAACAGTTCTTCAGGCTTGGCTTAAGTAGTTCTGGAAATCAGAGTCAGAATGGGGACAGCTGGGTGGAAACGTCACATGGGCACGAAGGAGTTCTTCCAAAATTGATGTGAGAGGAGATGTGAGGCTGGAGGAGCGGGGAGTGTGAGCTGTGTTCAGACTGCATAAATCTGATTTTTGGCTTATCTAGATTGTATCCAGATTGATTTTTGATCAGAAATTTTTGTCATATTATGACTGATGTTGTAGATCAGTTAAAAAGCGTAAAAAGACAATTCTCCACCATTTTCACCCTCTGCTTCAAACATCTCCACAGTGCCTGTTGAATAATGGGATAGCACAGTGTGACACTGATGCATAGTTCACAATGTCTCCTGATTCAGTAGATAATCTGGGTACTGCTTGATCATTACTGCGTGCACTAATCATTCTCACCTAGCATTTGCTGTGGTTATCATTAGTGTAGCATTTGTATTCTGTAGTTAATTTAATCACCATTCAAATAAAATAAAATCACTTTTATTATCCCATCACATTAACATGAGTGTGAAAGTCTTATGTGATCCCTCATAGCATATAAAATACACAACTTCTACATGAAAGACAAAATGCAATATACACATTACTGCAAATATTACTGAAATTACTGCAAACATTGTTATCTATTCCACATATACAAACTCATATATAAACTATGAATTATACAGATGTACACATTTTCCATTTATACCACATGACTGGGTCAACATATACAGAGATTTACCGTAGAGGATGTGCATAAAATTAATCCTAGTGCAGCACAAAAACTTGAACGTCAAGAAAAAGTTCATTTGTGTCCATAATTTAATTTAAACAGTCAAACTCATATTTTATATTAATTACATTTGATGCAACATATTTCAAGCCTTTTTTTGTTTTAATATTGATCAGTGTGGCTTTAAGCTCTATTATAATCAGAAAATTTGAGTAAATTACTATTGAAACAGTATCAGCATTAAAACACATTTAGACTTTACATTTGGAATTTGGTTTTGGGCCAAGACATACAGTGAGGAAAATAAGTATTTGATACACTGCTGATTTTGCAAGTTTTAACACCTACAAAAAATGGAGAGGTCTGTAATATTTTTATTGTAAGTACACTTCAACTGTGAGACACACACAGAATCTAAAAAAAAAAATAAAAAATCACATTGTATGATGTATGAATTCATTTGCACTTTATTGCATGAAATAAGTATTTGATCACCTACCAACCAGGAAGAGTTCTGGCACTCACAGACCTGTTAGTTTTCTTTAAGAAGTCCTCCTATTCTGCACTCATTACCTGTTTTAATTGCACCTGTTTGAACTAATTACCTGTATAAAAGACACCTGTCCCAGCCACGACCCATCTTCAATGCTCTTACTGAGGGAAGGAGGTTGTCAAAATCTCCGATATGTGACCCCATCCATCCTCGCTTCAATACGGTGCAGTCATCCTGACCCCTTTGCAGAAAAGGGCGCCCAAAGTATGATGTTTCCACACCCATTCTTCAAGGTTGGGACAGTGTTCTTGGGGTTGTACTCGTCCTTGTTCTTCCTCCAAACACGACGTGTGGAGTTGATACCAAAAAGCTCTATTTTTGCCTCATCTGACCACATGACCTTCTCCCATGCCTCCTCTGGTCATTGCGAACTTCAAATGGGCCTGGACAGGTGCTGGCGTGAGCAGGGGGACCTTGCATGCTCTGCAGGATTTTAAACCATGACGGCATAGTGTGTTACTAATGGTCCTCTTTGAGACTGTGGTCCCAGTTCTCTTCGGATGACTGACCAGGTCCTCCTGTGTAGCTCTGGGCTGATTTTGCATGGAGCACCAGACCAGGGAAGATTGACAATCATCTTATGTTTCTTCCATTTTCTAATAATTGCAGTAGTTGTTGCCTTCTCACAAAGGTGCTTGCCTATTGCCTTGTAGCCCATCCCAGCCTTGTGTAGGTCTACAATTTTGTTCCTGCTGTCCTTGGTGTGCAATTGATTGAATCTGTGGAGAGTTATCCTTTACACAGTTAATGAGTCCAAACAGGTAATTACCTTCAATTAATACAGGTAATGAATACAGAACAGAAGGGCTTCTTAAACAAATACTAACAGGTCTGTGAGAGCCAGAATTATTGCTGGTTGGTAGGTGATCATATACTTATTTCATACAAGAAAAAGGAAATTAATTATTTAAAAATCATACAATGTGATTTTCTGGATTTTTTTAAATTAGATATCTCACAGTTGAAATGTAGCTATGATAAATATGTCAGACCTCTCCATTCTTTGTAGGTGGGAAAACTTGGAAAAATCGGCGGTTTATCAAATATTTATTTTCCCCACTGTATATGAACCATATCAATGGCAATTCTCCACAGAGGAAATCCAGGTCTCAAATAATTGTGTGTTTATTCTGGTGCTCAAAATGACAGAACACAAGAATCTAGAAGATATTACAATAATCAGATAAGAAGTGAAAGCAAACCCCCAAGTCCAGAGCTTCCCTTCTGACTAAACTAACTCCTATCACTTCATCTGGGTTTGCCCCTTGGTGTGGCCTTTTGTCGTAGCATTACATACAAATAGGAGAGAGAGAGAGAGAGAGAGAGAGAGAGAGAGAGAGAGAGAGAGAGAGAGAGAGAGAGAGAGAGAGAGAGAGAGAGAGAGAGAGAGAGAGAGACAGAGAGAGAAAGAGACAGGGGATTAACAGCATGACTCATTTGCTCCCAAGAACTGAAAGTTTCTATGAATAAACACGTCAGAGATGAAAAAAAAATGAAGATGTTAAGAAAGTGTCTTTAACTTTAATAGGTCTTTGCTCACTCTTCTTATCTCAGGTTTTGCAGCAACGGTTTGTATGTTTGCACAACAGGGTACAACTCACAGACATACAGACATGACTACAGGAGAAAAAACAGACATACTAATGTAGTTTCTTAATGTAACAATAATGGGTTGACTGATGTTTTTTTCTGGGCTCATACTGATACTTTTACAATTAAATATTAAATATTGAGATTAAACGTCTCTGATGAGAATTATACTGAGTGATGATGGTAATCTGAGAAATATATTGAGTTTAAACTTCTGAGGAGAACTGTATTGAGCAACGTTGATAGTCTGAAGCAAATTTATTAATGTTAAACTTCTCTGAGGATTATTGTACTGAGAGATTATGCTAGCCTGTGGTAAATATATTGAGTTTAAACTTCTCTGAGGAGGGTTATACTGAGCGATGATGGCAATCTGAGGTAATTTTAAACTTCTCTGAGGATTATACTGAGTGATGACAGCACTTGTAGTAAAGGATTATGCAGGTAAGCAGTAATAAGTTTTATTATTTGTGAAACAGCATGTTACACTGAACTGATTTAGATTTGTCATTGATAATGAGCTAATTGTCTTACTCTACTGTCTTGTTTCTGAAGTATATTTACCACAGGTATTGTAATAATTGTCTTTATTATTAACTTTTTTGTATGAGCTTCTAGCATGCTTAAGATTAGTATGCCTTATTGATTTGGTTTATTATCGTATGTGTTTTGTCCCAATTTGTGCTCCAATTTGCTGAAAATATTAATGCTTTAAAAATGTTCACCATAGGAGACTCAAACATTAACACTGAGTCACTCCAAGTTGTTTACTTGTGGATTTATAAAACTAGGAGCAATAAGTCTTTACGTCATCCACTCACCTTTCTTTTCTACATCCTTCTTTATTTCCTTCCTCACCTCTGTCTCATCTTATGTGACCACAGTAAGAACCCTGGGGTATTCTTCTGGCCTGATTCAGGTTCCTTCCTGCTCTCTTGTTGTTTATTCAAACCTGTTTCCTTCAATTCACTGCTTCTTTTATTGATTCTATTCTAGTTAAGTGTATAGCACATTTTCTAACAGAGTAATAAAATACATTACTAAACACAATAACTGACACAAGGAATGACACTAAGATTAGTAATAACTATTATTAATTATCATTATTATTCCCAAAATTTAATTTTCATATCAAAGTAATATCTTAATCAGCAAGAGATGATGTGCCGCCATCTAGTGTTCGAATGTGAAATTGTATTAATTTACTGATTCTGGCCACTACACGGCAGTAATGGGCACTACTGCTCAGGACACTCGTAACATCCACAGGAGGTTGATCATGTATAGATTTGAGAAAGTCTCCAATTGAAAGCCATTACGCCTTATTTTCTGAAGACACGTTGCTTAATCATGATGAATGTTTTATAATGAGTATAATAATAATAAATATGAGTAATATTTTGTAAGTAGTACTAATTCGTTGCACAGAAGTCTTTTATTCCGCATT
>BRDA01006722.1:39936-50253 GCA_036984385.1 Crenuchus spilurus
ATCCACGGAACGAGTTCCCGTGAAGTCAGTACAGGACAGACCCCTAGTTTGACCGCTGGAAGGTCAGTGTTCTGGTCTAGGAATGGTGATCCGGTACCGACGGGGGTAGTGGTCATTTAGTCCATATGATCAGGGTGGGAAGTGGAACCATGTAATCGGGGTGGGTAATGGACATTTAGTCATATAATGAGGGTGGGGAGTGGATGTTGGACCCACGTGATTGGCGTGGAGAATGGACGTGAGATGGGTCCGACAACGCTTGGTTATGGTCTAAAAACAGGGTGAGGTCGACGTGGCCTAGTGGTAAGGATCTGGTCTTGTGACTGGAAGGTCGCCAGTTTGATCCCCAGACAGGACATGACTGAAGTGCCCTTGAGCAAGGCACCTAATCCCCCAACTGCTCCCCGGGCGTCGGTGGATAAGGGCTTCCCACCGCTTCGGGCACAAATTCTCACAGCCTAGTGTGTTCACTAGTGTGTGTGTGTGTGTGTGTGTTTCACTGCACAAATGGGTTAAATGCGGAGGTCAAATTCCATTGTGTGAAAAATCACATTGGCAAATTGGTGAATTTTAATCTTAAAGTCACTGATCTACCTCTCTTACAGGTGAGGGATGGCATTAATTAATAAAAATATTGTTTTCTACTGTTTAGTTATTGGTCACCCCCTGAGGTTGTTTTTCTCTGATTTTCAGAGTATGTATAATGAAAACCTTAAGCTCCTTCAAAATGGTCAAAAGCTGGACAGTTTACCCACAATATCTCTGCCTTCCCTTCCTAATGTCCCTACGGTAGGTCTCATACTGGACTGAACATCTGATTTATAAACAATGTTTTTGTCTTCAGCTTGTTTCCAGATACTATTAAAGTAGACAGTTCATACCTTTTTTCACAAGTTCTCTGGGGATCTTAATTAAATGTCTTTTACATGTATTTGGTCCGAATACCTCAGATTTAACATGAATCATCACCTGATCTCAGCTTGTGATTGTGTCCCTTTTGAGAACGACTGATGTGTGTGCTTATTTCTTTAATTAAGCCAGCCCCCTTCATCTAGCCAATGCAGATGAAGCATTAATATAGTCTTGAAGTAAAGCTTGAAATATGTCACATTATACTGTATATAATGAACTTAAAATCTGGCACTTTTTATCTTTTTGAATTAAATTCTTAACAAAAAGAACAATATTCAAGATGTATATTTCAATTTGTGGGATGATAGATTCCCAAATGTATGTATAAAACACAGCAATGGTGAGTTTTTAATATATCTCCTTTAATATTGCAGCGCTGAGTGATGTGAATTAAAAATGTGGAGGATTGATTGCAATGATATTCAGTAGAGTATGAACTCTCAATCTTTTTTAATATTTTTAAATGTAAAAAATTCTTCTCTTCTTTGTATTCTTATAGATTGAATTGTTTATGAGTCCACTCAGAAGTTCACTGCAGATGCAGTATTATGGTGGTCCTATGGTTCGCATGCCACCTCCAAATTCACTGTCGGTGCTCCATCACGCTGCTATCCCAGCCCACACCGTCATTCCTCCGCCCCCTGTGGCCTCGTCCCAAAGCTTTTCAGCTCCAACTCTGACCACTTCATCTCACATTGCTGGCCAAAAACCTCAGCTCACCATGCCCACCTCTGTCCCCCCTCAGCCCCCCTTCCGCATGCCTACAAGGCAGGTTATGCCAAACGTGTCTTTACCTCACCCCCGACCCCACACACACCCCTCACACATTTTGCCGCACCCTGTCCCACCTGTCGGTTCTTACGGTTCTGCTGGACCTGCTCACGTCTCCACAGCAACGACTCACGTTCCCACTCCTACAGCACCGACTCTTGCGGTTGCCCTGGGCCGAAACTCCTCCCCCCAAACTGTCCCATCCAATCCAGCGCCAGCTGGGAAACTGGATAAACTGCTGGAGAGGCTGGGCACGCAATTCCCACAATGCACCAGGTACTGCTATCTGCTAATATGACTCCTAATTATGTTATTCTGTATATGAATGACTGGGAGTCTATTCTGACCATTTTTGAGTTTACATACCACATAAAACATGTTTATTTTGGCAGTGCTTGTGTGTGTGTTGTTTTTTTTTTCAGCACATCATCATCTGCATGACCTGACAATTATTTTGTGCTTTCATATACTGTATCAACACACTGGACCCAAAGAAACACTAAAAACAAAATCAGATCTGCAAACTAAAAATTAATCTTTTTAAAGACATAAAATGTTACTTTACATGTGATGGTAAAATGATGCTGATATATGACTACTTACAATAAAAAGCAGCTGTAAGGTTCTTGATTTGGCCACTTGGGGCAATGTGGGCACTGCTGCATTGTGTTCATTACTCGCAGGCATTTCGCCCTGCTGCCTCACTACTTTTACAGGCGTGTAAATAAGATTATCAAATTTAAATGATCCAATCTCTGTTTTTACTTTGGCTAAAGTAAACTAACAAAGTTTCAAACCAGCACTTTCAAAAGAAGTTGATAGCAGTGCTCAATGTGGCTGTTTTTATGCTGTGATGCCTTGAATTGATTTGATTGGTGACTCCAGAAGCTTAAAAGGTACATGTGAAAAACTTTCATTTGTTTCAAAATTATAAACGAGTTAAAGAACATACCAGTCATGGTTTCTCTTTCACCAAAACGAGGGTGGACATAAAACAGTACCTGTCTCCTCAGCTGATTAAACATGTTCTTGGATTGAAAGTTTAAAATCTGCACTTTTTACTAAACAGATGGTTTAAACACAGATCTCTGTCTCTGTCTAGAGCTCAACTGACGGGAGTGTTGCAGCAGATTAAGAGTGAACGTGGCACTATGTCTGGGATGTCCATAGATGAACTCACTCAGCAGGTGTCCCAGAGACTGTCACAGAATGATCGCCCGGTGAGCACCCACCCACAGTCTAACACTGTATCATTAGTTTACCAGTGTGTACAATTAATCAGCTTAAAGTAATATTCACCATCTTATCTTGATACTAATGTAACACTGAAGTCCTCATAGCCTGGCTAGCTGAAATTTGTGGTATGAACAGGGGGGAAAAGGCAATGAAATGTATATTTGCTGTGGTACTTACTAACACAACTAACTAATATTAGGTTATATTGCCGATATTGCTAATAATACTGATGTTATATGTAACTTTGGTGTTTCAGCCACCAGGACCTATAGCCCCTCCTTCTGGATCTCGGGTTTTTGCTGGTCCACCTGGTCCGGTCCAGAGACCTACAGTCCAACCACTGGGTGTGCGGCCCCCTATCCGACCACCCAATGCCCCAGTCTTCCAGCCAATGCCCTCCCAGGTCAGAACTGAAATGTTAAATTAATAGTTCAGCAAAATATCCAACTGACAGTTTTCCTCTTTTTCCTAAAATACACTACTCACAAAAAGTTAGGGATATTTGACTATACCAGGAAGACTCTAACCTTTACAGGTGAACTTAATGTGACCTTCTCTAAATTTTTGAATGCACATGTCCAGCTGTACTTTTTGCTCAACTTGCTGTTTTCTAACAAGGAGCTTAACTGCAAAATCCACAACATGTGTTTGATCCATGAATCGACCAGTAAATTACCTGATTCAATTAGAGTTGGTATTGAAACTGTCCTCCTCATCATGCTGTTCACATTTTCACATCATGACACCAAGACGACACCTAACAACTGATCAACAGTATCTCACCATTGTGAGGCTTCTAACAGGATGTTCTCAGACAGAAGTGACCACTGAGCTTAGAGTATCACAGAGTGTCATCAGCAGGTTGTAACTGAGATACAGAGAGCCTGGAAGAGTCACAGAAAGACATAGAAGTGGACGTCCTTTAGCCACATGCCACACTAATGACCACTTCATTATGAACAGTGTGAACTGGATGATGACTGCCACACAATTCCAGACACATTTAAGGGAGGTGAGAGGCACCAGAGTGTCATGTCAGACCATTCAAACTATTTACATCAGTGTGGTCTGTGTGCTAGACAACCTGTAAGGGTACCTGACCACACCACCAGGCACAGGTGTCATCGTCATGTATGGGCCAGGGAGCATTTACGCTGGATGAGGGACCAGTGGGCGTCAGTGCTGTTCACTAATGAAAGTTGATTCACACTGAGTAGAAATGATGGTCACCAAAGATGTGGGAGACGAGAAGAAGAGCGCTATACATCAGCCAGACAGACCTTTGCTGGTGCTGGTGTTAGTATGTCTAATCAATACAGAAGTGCCCTTCACTGTGTGAATGGTACAGTGACAAGCCCAGACTACTTGAATAACATCATTAATCCAGTCATTGTGCCTCTACATGAAAAACACAGGGCTAATTTCATCTTTATGGATGAAAATGCTCCAGCTCACTAATGTCGCATCATTGGGGAACAGCTGCTGGAGACTGAGGTACCTGAAATGGTGTGGCCTGAACTTTCTCCAGACCTGAATCCCACAGAAAATATACAAGATCAGCTGAGTCACCGTGTAGAGGCTCATAACTCTCAGAACCTCAATGATCTGAGGGCCGCCCTTCAAGAAGTGTGGGATGCCAGGCCTCAGCAGACAATAAGTCGACTTGTGAACAGTGTGTGACGTCGTTAAGCTGTAATTGATGCTCAAGGGCACATAACACATTATTGAGACATTGACATTTTTGTTGGGGTTCACCCACCACTGATGTTGGCTTTTGTTTCAATAAATTGTTTGAGAGGAAATCACCATTACATGCTTCTACTTAAATGTCCTACTTTCATGATATAATATCACTGTAGCATAAACTTTTACATTTTCCATAAACTTCACCCAAAAGCCAAATATCCCTAACTTTTAGTGAGTAGTGTATATATAAATATATACTGTATATGTTTATGTAAAAATAATATGTAATAACACACACACACACAGCTGCAGGGGTAGTGTTCATGCCTTCATCAATCTCATCCTCCAAACTTAATGATCCCAGATTACTTCTGATCAGACATAAGTGTGCTATAATCACTGTGCCACTCCGCACATGCCACCTTATGGCACTTGGCATTATGAAACACTTCAGTTTATGTTGCTATGCAGGATTCTCTGTACTGTTATGTAATAATGCAAAGTGAGTGTGTGAAAACACAGCAGCCTAAAGGGCTCAAGACTCTCCATTTAAAGGCAACACTGACAGTTATTAACACTATAGACCCTGCTGTCACTGTCCACATCTCACTCAGCATGAGCCTCCGTCACTCAGCACCTCCCCAAGTGCCTTCTTACAGGGATTTGCTCTGAGTCCAAGTGACTTGTGCCAATCCTCTTCACATCTGGCACAGCCCACACTCATACACACACATACACACACACACACACACACACACACAGTGTGTATTACTGTCTTTGTGGTGTGTTTACATGTTCAGTATGAGTGTGTAAGTAGTGTATACTGTATGTATGTGTGTGGTTGTAGCTGTAACAATACATGTATGTGTTGTACCTCACCCTTACCCTAACCTAATCTTAACCTTAATCTTATTTAATTTTAGCCTCCCTAACCTAATCTTAACCTTACCCTAACCTAATCTTAACCTTAATCTAATTTAATTTTAGCCTCCCTAACCTAATCTTAACCTTACCCTAACCTAATCTTAACCTTAATCTTATTTAATTTTAGCCTCCCTAACCTAATCTTAACCTTACCCTAACCTAATCATAACCTTAGCCTAACTTAATCTTAACCTTGCCCTAACCTAATTTTAACCTTAGCCTAACCTAATCTCAACCTTTCACAAACCTTACCCTAACATAATCTTAACCTTACCCTAATCTTAGCCTTAATTTAACCTCATCTTAACTTTACCCTAACCTTACGCTAATATAATCTTAAATTTATCCTTAATCTAATGCCTTTGTTAATCTAACCTTACCCTAAACTTTACCCTAAGGTCCCCTAAATGTGGCAAAAACATCACACACACACACACACACACACACACACACACACACACACACACACACACGAGATGTTAAAGCCCTCATATAGAGATGACTGACCCCCTGACGTTTGTTTGCTTGTTTGTTTGTGGCTCGCTCACCTGCATTCCTCAGCTTCTTGTTCCGGCACACGGAGAGGATGACCAGCAGGTTGCCCACGATGTCCACCACGATAGTGAAGATAAGGATGCCCGCGAGCGTGCCGGTCACCGGCCCGGAAGCCGCGTGCGCGCCGGCGCTGCTGTTCCGCGCGCTCTGGGACGCGCAGTCCGTGCAGCTCGCGTTCCCCGCGAGCGCCATCCGCCACCTCCTCCACCTCCTCCTCCTCCTCCTCCTGCTCCACCCGCCGCTCCTCATCAGCCCCCCGCAGGCGGCTCGCGTGCGTCCGCGGGCATCCGCGAGGCTCAAGCGGACCGGTCACGGTGAGCGCGGCGGCTCGGTTCGGCTTGCGCCATCCGCATCTCGTCCGGTCACGGCAGCTCCGCTCCGGCTCCGGGTCTGCGCGCCGCTCTCGACTAACAAACCTACAAACAAAACAAAACAAAGCGCGTCCACGCAGAGTTTAAGCGCGCGCTCTGACTGCTCCGCCGTTAATGTCTGAAATAAATGTCATGACGACGAGGGCGTAACTTGGGGCTGATTATTATGGGGTGTGTGATAGTGGGGGGGGGGGGACCTTCAGTAGGGGGTTTATAGAAACCAACAATCATTTAATGTCAATAGTAGTTCCAAGTCAGCCTCTGTATGTCCTTATCTTACACTTTTAATACAAAAACTATATAAAGTAATACTAAAATACTGTTTAATATAAATCACCTCAAACGACCAGGAAATGTGTTAAACACTAAAATAAGTACAAAATCAATTTCCACTTTCTATAAAAACAATAAGAACTGAAATCTGTAATTTATTAATTCACTTGAACTTTTATTTAAAAGACTTTCAGTATTTTCAATTACAAACCTTTGTTATATATAAACACATTTAGACATTTGCAGAGAGGCATGTTTACTACAGCTTTACATCAACTTTTCTTTTAGTGGTATTTTTCATCATTTGGGAACTGAAGATTCTAATTCAGTCTAATAAAGACTTCAGCTGCTCAACAGTCCATGGTCATGTTTGACTGTCCGCTTCCTGATGCTCCAGACATTTTCAAAAAAAGAAATCTGAACTGCAGAGCACACACTGTCTCTGTCTATGAAGTCACACTGTTGTACTTTGTACAGAATGAGGTCTGTTGTTGCCCTGCTGAGTTTTTGAGAAAAAGTAGCATATGTCTCTCCAAAATATCAACATAAATACTTTCACATATATGCAGATCACCCATGCTGGGGCGCTGAGGAAACCAACTTTAACTGGACCAAATGTATAAAATGGAACAAAAACAAACCCTTGTTCAAACCTTGGTCCGGACTTTCAGGTGTGAAAACGCCCTTAGTCCCAGAAGTAAATGATTTCAGGCTGCACAACACTGAAGGGACATTATGTAGGTTCATCTTACAACTTGCCACAAGAGGGCACCTTTCAGCAGGACCAAAACTGACGGTTCAGTTTTATTTGACTAAGACCCAAAATTAGATCAATGCTTACTGAAACAGAGGATATGACTTCTGTTTGTTTCAAGACAAACGTTTAATTAGCAACGGAGTCAAAAGTAATGAAGCTCTCAATACTCACCTAAGTAGCTGAACATCACCAAAATGTCTTTCCAAATCAACAAGATTTTAATGAAGCAGATGTGGACAGTCTCACTTGTCTTTCTTGTTTTCATGAAGGTGTCTGTACACAAAGACTTCACGCTAGTGTAAATCATGCATGCTAGCAGGATGTATCTTCATCTCCCTCAACAATTATGTCCTACATTTACTCTACAGCTGATTCACTCTTTATGATACTCATAAAAATTCCTCTTCTGAAGTAGATGTCTCTCAGAGCTGTCTGCCTCGCCATATGACTCTTTGCATTTGGAGATTATTTACAGTTTCTGATTTGCCAGTGGGTTGGCTAATGTCCAGGGCACAGTTAAACCAGCTTTGACTTGTTTAGGCCTGGATATCTCACTCGCAGACTAGGGCAGCTCCTGAGCTTGCAATTTCTATTTGCTACGATTATGGGAAGAACTCAGTAACACCTACACAGTCTTCTTTTTGTGCCTATGAGTAACGAGAGTGAGAGTGCTAGCAGCAATGGTAGAACAAGGTCATTCTGGCCTGGAGAGCATGCCCCCTCTGTACATTTGCTTGAGGTTTACACAGATTAGTTCCTTTGCCACAGTCTACAGATGCATCACTAGGATGTGTCACATTGCTGTCACTGAAGACAACATTACAGCCCGCTTGGGGTACATTCTCACTGTGCTGTTTACACTAAGATCTTAACTGTGGCACAGAATTGGCTCTCTGTTGCCTTCCATCAAGTATTGGGCTACAAGGATGCCCAATTTCAGTCCTGAAGAGTTTTGTTCCAACACACCTGTATCTAATAATGTAAAACCCCTGAAGGCCTTAATTATCTGCATCAGGTATGAGGAATTGCAGTTGGAACTACTCTTTGCAAGCTGGTAGATGTCCAGGTTCTTAGTCTCTTAGCTGTATTGGTGGTTCAAGATCCCTCGCTAAATTTTAAGAGAAGAACCAAACTCAATTCTGAGTCTTTTTGGTTCAAGATAATTATGTTTATGTGCCCATAGTCTGATATCTAAAATGGACACCTACAAGAGCTGTAAGTCAATTTATAGACCCTTGTATATGAACACCAGCATAGTATGACATTATAACAGTAAACATCCCCTACAGGATGCACTAAAGATTACTCACATACAGGTTTCCCATCGTTCAGATTTCTCCTTCTAGTCAAATGTTAAATGATCTGATGACATATTTCATATTAGTGACTTTCCCTCCTCAAAGTGCACTTTGTTCACCTTTTTGTTTTCGTTTTGGTGTGAAGAAAGTGTTGTCAGACATATGATATTATTGAAAAGGCCAAAAAAATGTAGTTTTAAGTGAGCTAACGTTAGCTAAACTAGCCTAGGTCAACTAACATCTTAAATAGACCCAATCATATGAGACGTTAGCAAGTATCTCATTGTACTCGGATCACTCAAACCACATTCAGAGGTGGTGAGAAATGTATGACCACATGACATTTGTACCCTGACCACTAAAGTTTCCCAAATGTAACAAATTCAGCCCATATAAATCATGTCATTGCTTGACAGAAAATACACAATAACTGCAAGATCAAATTGCTAATATAGCAAGTTAGACTATCCTCATTTATGGTATACTAGTATAGCAAGCTAGGGTAATAGATTCTGCATTACCACTCTCAGTATTAATCCCTATTTGAGGAAAAGTTTGGTTTTTACAGTAATTGTTGTTTGAAAAAACACTCAAACACAAAATAGTTATCACACAACATGCCTAACAAAATCAAAATGGCGTAGCTGAGTTCTCAAGCAGGTTGAGCTTCTCTGATGGAGGTGGAGTTCATTTGAAGTTCCATTACATGGAGCCCAATTTCAGTATCCCAATAATAACTAAAAGAAAACATGGAAAAGGTACATTTTTCATAATATAGTCCTTTTATAAAGGATAGTAGAACCTGCTGGTCAATCAGAAGGGTTCTGCAATTGATTTCTTCACTTCGAATTAAGGCTAGTTTGCCTTCATTACCTCTTATTTTAGTCCTAGAATTAATGTTATTGTGCACTGTTCTGAACATCCAAAGAGTTTGTTTGCTTTTGTTCCAAGTAAATAAGCACATATTCAGTTGATATCCAGTAGGTGTATGTACAGTATGTATCTTGACTTTGATCACAGGCAGTTCCTCCTTATTGCTTTCTAAGGCACATCAGTTCAAAGTTCTGCCCTACGGCATATCGCTAATTGATGCAGCCCATTTTCTACTAGAAAATAATTAGCACATCGTACTGGCCAAGGCTTTCAGAGATTTCTAGATTACCTGAATAGTGCACTTTGTCTCATTAGGACATTTTAACCACCCGAATTTTAGCTGTAAAATCCTGCACAGTCATGTTGAATCTCTCCAGTTCACTTGTGTAATGAAATTTTGATGTAGTTCTACAAACGATCTTCATAAATATGCATTACACTATTGCTACATGTTTAAGTGCACAGCAGATACCGTATCTTCTCTTTCAGATCTCATTACTGATTTCCTCAATTCTTTTAATGTCACATATGCAGGCTACTTACACTGCTTAAGTGGATCTATTCTATATATATATATTAATCCAACCAAAGCCAAATTCTAAATGCTCAAACTGAAAGAAGGCCTCCAAACAGTTTTGTATAGGATAGACTGCAGGTTAAC
>BRDA01006723.1:5015-19798 GCA_036984385.1 Crenuchus spilurus
CTCTAGTATTATTTTTTTGCATCTGTACTTTCCCACTATTGTAAGTCGCTTTGGATAAAAGCGTCCGCTAAATGCAATGTAATGTAATGTAAAAAGCCTAAGTTTAGCACATCTATAGCTGTACACACAGACTGACATCTGTACATCTTCCATTCTGTATAATCATTCATCCTGTATATATGGAAACGTTTACATCTGTGTATATCATAGCCTTTATTTCATAACTTATGTGACTTATAAACTTGTATATTTAGAAATATGTGCAATACTGGTGTCTAGTAATGTGCATCACTGATTATTGTGTATAATTTATACTTTTTGTATTAAGTACTGTAAGGGACTACACACCTAAGATTCTCACTCACCTTCACACCTGTGTAATGTGATGTGACAATAAACATTAAACATAAAAAAAGAGGGAGAGTTCTGAAGAATAAAGACTGAGAGATCACAGAGAGAGGACAAGGCCAACTTTTTTATTTTCCAACTTCTTGTTGTATTTTCTGTTAACTGCTGTATATTTTAAGGTGGAAAGTGAAGATCTGAATAAGAAACTAATGAGCTGCTATATCATGGTGGACCAGGAACATTTTTAATTCACTGACAGTTGAAAGTCATGAAAGACATTGTTATGTTTGTGCTTGACAGTTTAGTAACAACTTAGAATCTGGTTAGCTTTTTCAGCAGCAACTATAGCAGCAGTTTTGTAAATCAGAACCTACAGTACATACAAAAGGACATTTGCAAAGGATTTTATGGCCGCAAAATTCTTGCCAGCCCATTGGTGTTCACCTTGGCAATGCATGTCCAAGTTATTTTTTATTATTTTATTTATTTATTCATTCATTTTTATTTATAATTTTTTTGTGGATAATGGGAGGTGGAGTGAAGGGAGCAGTGTATTTGTTTTGATGATGATTTAATCTGTCTTTCTGTGCCTTCAAGAACCATGTTTATTTGTTAGCAGATAAATCAGAAACTGTGCTGGTAACTAGGGATGAGCGAGTACACCACTATCTGTATCTGTATCTGTATCTCTTTAATCATCTAAATGATCTGTGTCCTTATCTGTACTCTGAATGGGTGAGGCCTAAACTGGCCTGGGCGTGGTTTAACCAGAAGTGGGAGGGGCTTAAATCTGTACATTATTTAAGTCTGAAATTGATATGGATTGATCAGAAGTTGCTATATGTATTGTTTATATGTCAGCCTTGTTCACTGTATTCTTCTCAAAAGCACCACATTCAGTACGAGCAAAGTTTTACAACTGACTTTATATCACCAGCCAAACTAAGAGAAAGCAGACGGTAAAAAATAAACCCGACCAGAGTGGAGGCAGTGATCAATGTGACACAAGCTGTTTTCAGCTCTGTCTTATCAAATGCACCACATACGTTACGAAACCAGTTCACCAAGTAACTTTAAACATCATACAAACTGAAATAGAGGCGAGCTGAAGAAAACCTAAAGAGTACTGAACAGAGCAATGAGCTAGAGTGAAGCTAAGCACAGAGAGATCAGTCAGTCACTGTGTGTGTGTGTGTGTGTGTGTGTGTGAGAGTGGCTGCAGAGAACTCTGGCTGCAGTGTCTGTGAAGGGAGGGGCGGGCGCACTGTGTGACTGGCCAATCACAGATCGTGAAGACACCCAATGAGGATTTTCCTTCAGCACGAGCACGGATATTGACGAGTTTTACTCGTTTAATGATTGTACTCGTCAACAGTGCTTAATCCGTAATGGATGCTCAGCTGAAACGAGTATCTGGCTCAACCCCACTGGTAACCTTTCTAAATGTGTCAGTATTTTCATGTTTCAGTCCAGAGATTTGCAGCAGTAGGGTGCTTGCTTCAAGGATACCCTGAAGGCTAAGCTGTGCCTCATTTCCAGTTTACATGCAGCACATCCTCATCTGTCAACAGGGATGTGGACCCCAGATACAGTGGCTAGCAAAAGTATTCATTCCGCTTGAACTTTTTCACATTTTGTCACCTTACAACCACAAACTTGTGGTTACTAAAAATACTAAAAATGTATTTTATTGAGATTTTAAGTGATAGACCAACACAAAGTAAAACATAATTGTGAAGTTGAATGAAAATGATACATGTTTTTTTTTAAATTTTAATTAAACAAAAATCTAAAGTGTTACGTGTAGAACTATTCAGCCACCTTATATCAGTATTTTGTAGAGCCACCTTTCACTGCAATTACAGCTGGAAGTCTTTTGGGGTATGTCTCTACCAGCTTTGCACATCTACAGACTGAGATTTTTGCCCATTCTGCTTTGCAAAATAGCTCAAGCTCAGCCACATAGGATGGAGAGCGTCTGTGAACAGCAATTTTCATATCTTGCCACAGATGCTCAATAGGATTTAGGTCAGGACTTTGACTGGGCCATTCTAACACATGAATATACTTTGATCTAAATCATTCCACTGTAGCTCTGGCTGTATGTTTAGGGTCATTGTCTTGGTGGAAGGTGAATCTCCTTCCCAGTCTCAAGTCTTTTGCAGCCTCCATCAGGTTTTCTTCCAGGATTGCCCTGAATTTAGCTCCCTCCATCCATCTTCCCATCAACTCTGACCAGCTTCCCTGTCCCTGCTGAAGAAAAGCACCCACAGCATGATGCTGCCACCACCATGTTTCATAGTGGGGATGGTGTGTTCAGGGTGATGAGCAGTGTTACTTTGCCGCCACACATAGCGCTTTGCATTTAGGCCAAAATGTTCAACTTTGGTCTCATGTGACTAGAGCACCTTCTTCCACATGTTTGCTGTGTCCCCTACATGGCTTCTTCCATAAAGGCCAGATTTGTGGAGTGCAGACTTATAGTTGTCTTGTGTACAGATTCCCCCACCTGAGCTGTGGATTTCTGCAGCTCCTCCAGAGTGACCATGGGCCTCTTGGCTGCTTCTCTGACCAGTGCTCTCCTTGCTCGATCTGTCAGTTTAGGTGGGCGGCCATGTCTTGGTAGGTTTGCAGTTGTAGAATACTTTTTCCCTTTCTGGATGATGGCATGGTGGCTTAGTGGTTAGCACGTTCACCTCTCAGTGCTGGGGTCTTGGGTTGAAGTCCCCATCTGAGTGGAGTTTCCATGTTCTCCCCGTGTCTGCGTGGGTTTCCTCCAGGGTCTCCGGTTTCCTCCCACAGTCCAAAAAAACATGGAGGTCAGGTGAATTGGATACTCTAAAAAAATTGTCAGTAGGTGCGTGTGTGTGTGTGTGTCACCCAGCGATGGATTGGCGCCCTGTCCTGGGCTTAGTTGACTAATGTAATGCCCTGCCCTGCGCCCAGTGAGGGGGTAGGGGACTAACTGCGACCCTGATAAGGATTGAGCGGATGTGATAATGGATGGATGATGGACTGAACAGTGCTCCTCGGGATGCTCAAAGCTTGGGATATGTTTTTATAACCTAACCCTGCTTTAAACTTCTCCACAATTTTATCTCTTACCTGTCTGGTGAGGTCCTTGGTCTTCATGATGCTGTTTGTTCACTAGTGTTCTCTAACAAACCACTGAGGCCTTCACAGAACAGGTGTATTTATACTGAGACTAAATTACACACATTCACATTCACTCCATTAACTAAATAAGTGACTTCTGAAGGTAATTGATTGCACTGGATGTTGTTTAGGGGTATCAGAGTACGGGGGTTCTGAATACTTTTGCACATCAAACTTTTAAGATTTTTATTTGATTAAAAAAAAAAATCTTTTTCATTCCACTTCACAATTATGTGGTACTTTGTGTTAGTCTATTATTTAAAATATCAATAAAATACATTTAAGTTTATGGTTGTAAGGTGATAAAATGTAAAAAAAAAAAGTTCAAGGGCTCTGAATACTTTTGCAAGCAACTGTACCAGAAAACAAGCTTATGTATGAGGAAAATGATAATACAGAACTCTAAAAAATTCTAAAAGGCTCACAAATTTTCAAGCACTACTGTATGTGCATGTATTTGAGACAGATACCTCTTAAATCTAAGTAAAGAAACTTAACATCTATGAAATGGTAATAAAAGGCAACATATTTTTGACCTCAGCTTCATTTGTAACCATAAAGGCTTTAAAAAACAATGCAGCATAAAATTTGAATCCTATTAGATGTCTTTCTTCTTGGGTAGGTTTATTGGCAGGTTTCAAAGCAGTCCAGTTACTGAAAATCCAATTACTCATGTAAACCCATTTCCCCATCATTATATTTGTTATATTTTTTGCCCAAATTAGATTTTATTGCTGTAATTAGATCATTTTGTAGATCATTTTTGTTTATTATTCTTGTTCCATTCTAAATGTATGCTCATGCTAGTCTAGAAATGATTACTCTCCATCTAACAGCACCAAAAGAAGCTGAGCCAATATTGTGGATCTTCAACTCTGGCATTGTTATTACTGTTTACTTTTCACACATTTCAAGTAATATTTTAATAAACATGAGTTCTTCATGAGTACATTAGAACCTTGACAACAATCTTTAACATTAACATGAGATCACTAAAATCTACACTCACTTTGTAGTTCTATAATTACAGACTGTAGTTTCTCTGCATACTTTGTAGGTCCTCTTTAAATATGCTCTTCAATGATTAGGACAACCACAGAGCAGGAATTATTTGGGTCGATCACTCTCAGTACTGCAGTGACACTGAAGTGGTGGTGGTGTGTAAGTGTTGTGCTGGTATGAGTTTAATCATACACAGCAGAGCTGCTGGAGTTTTAAACACTGCCCACTGACTGTCCACTCGGTTAGACACGCATACACTTTGTAGATGTAAGTAGTCAGTAGTCAAAGGAAGCTATAGGCTGGATATTAGCTATGCTGTGTCTGACTCATTTGTACCAGTTCAACACTCCACACTACCACATCAGTGCCACTGTTTTGCTGAGAATGATCTAACCAGTGCTGACACTAGACAATCAGGTGCCCTATGCTGAGTGTGGAAACCCCTTCCCCCCCCCCAAAAAAAAAAAAAAAAAAAAAGTCTAATTGAGCGGGGTGGGGTGCTGGCGGCCCTTGCACACTTAGGGGGCCCCACGCGCAGTGCATGATCCGTATGTGGCCCTGGATCTAACCCGAAAATAATACCTGCTCTGTTGTGGTCCTGTGGGGGTCAGAATTCTACTCAGAATTGCTTTGAAGGCAGGACTGACTTTGAGGAACAACAAATGTTCATTTGATCATGATCAGTTATGATCATTATCCAGGGGCCTGTTAACTCTAACTATAACCTTAAAACATACACGTGTCAAAAAACTTGACAAAATATTCCATGTTCTATCCATCCATCAGAGTCTGGGACATGGGGTTAGCAACACAAGCAAAGTAGAACAGACCTCCTTCTCTTCAGCTGCCTCTTCTAGCTCATATGGGAGGATTCAAAAGTCGGCTAAGAGATATAATCTCTTCCCCAGAGTCTCCTCCCAGTTGGACATGCACGGAACATCTCACCAGGGAGGCTCTACAGGTGGCTCTACTCTGAGTCTTTCCGTGATGTCTGAACTCCTCACCCTCTCTCTAAGAGAGAACCCAGACACCCTGCAGAGAAAGCTAGTTTTACTTGAATTGGTGATCTCAGTCGAATGTCTTCTCCAAATCCACAAAACACATGTGGACTGGTTGAGGAAACCATCCAGGACCCTACCAATGGTAAAGTGGTGGTCCAGTTTTCCACAAGCAGAACAGAACCCTCATTGGTCCTCTTGAATCTGAGATTCAACCATCATTTGGATGCTCTTCCTCAGTAACGCTGAATATTGGTTGTTTTAATCGGATATTCTCTGAAGCTACTCCATTGTAAGCTGCCTTCTGAACAGTTGTGACTAGTGTTTTTACACATGACTGTATTTGCAGGGCTACAAATATTAGACATAGAGCTTATAAAATGGACAATAGGCATCGATACAAAGAGGTGGTGTTAATGTTATGGCTAATTGTGTATGTGTACCAGTTCATACCACAGGACCACATGTGGTTTAAGAAATTCCTGAGATATTTAACATATAACATGTAATCTTTCATCTGAGAGCTGTTGAAGTTTTGTGATTTGAATAATGTACCTGTTTAACAGCGTAGAGCAGCCGACCATAGCAGTATATCATTACGAGCACAGGAATCCCCAGGCAGAATATGAACAGGCAAATGATGTAGGAATGCGACTGCAGGGTTTTGGAGGTCCATGTCACTGAACAGCTTGTTCCTGCCCCTTCCAATCCATAACTACTCCAGCCCAGCAGAGGGGGCAGAGTCCAAAACAGGGAATAAAGCCAGGAGCCCACAACAGCTAGCAGAGGCTTTCTGTAGTCTGGGACTTGTTTGTTGTAAATAGTCAAAGTGCTGTACCGCTCATATGACAGGATCACCAGAGAGATCAGTGATACAATCCCTGTTGGAGAAAAAAGAATTAGAATGCACAAAATATATATAAATGCATTAAAATTAACATCTTTAGTAATCTTCATAATCATGTACATTTGTTTACCATCTTATTTTCCTTTATGTTTGTGTGGTTTTATGTAGCACAAATAGACAATATTTTTTTACCCAAACCTTTCCCAACCTCTCTCTATTCTATCTAGAATTAAACATTTAACACTGCCATAAAAAGGATATATGTAAATGGTCTGCATCTGGATTGGCTGTCCAGCACTGTGCATTATTATGTAGTCTGGGCTGAAACACTCAACATGAATGGGTGGGGCATAACTCTCTAATCAACTGCCATATATTTGTAAGTGTACTGTTCTTATGACATCACAAAAACTATTTCAAGACAGGGCATTTTTATTGCTTAGTTTAATATTGACTGCTTTTACTGAGGACAGAAATGTATGTTTTGAAATATTTACATACCAAATCAAAGTATTTTATTACAAAAAAAACAACAACACAAAAACACAAAGCTTTGGACTTTGTATTTCCAAATAACCAAAAAACCCTGCAATTGTTTTTCAAAATCTGCATTTGTATTTGTTTCACTAGATCATGCCATAAAATGTCTTTTAGCTCATAAATCCTTGCAGATTATTCTGAAGCATCTCCACATTTTTTTACATTTTAAGGTAGTTCTCAGATTATTAAAGCCAGCTGTTAAATAAATAAATGTACTCAGATTTACATTAGGAATTACTTGGGAACTCCTCTAGGATATACAGGTTATTTATTAAGAGTATGAAGTTGTAAGCAAATTCCCTCATGTAGTGGCGATTGGCCCTATAAGGTGGCAATTACTTGCTAGGATGGACCCTTTTCTTGTCATTGCGTGAGATACCCCCTCTGGCTCAGCAATTGTGGCAAACCCCTTTCCCCTTATTGGTGAGAGCCTGTAATCAGTTCATCACTTAGGTTGTTACTGGCTTTCTTAAAGTCTTCATTCACTGCTGCAGTTTTGCATGGAGCTATTTCAGCCAAACCATTTATGTTACCTGGTCTGCAGACAGGTTTTCTTAGGGTTCCAGCCCTGCCACGACTTCTATCCCCTAAATTTCCTTGCAGTCCCTGACGTCCTCTCAGTCTAGTTTAAGGAGGTCAGGGACGTGGTTTTCTTTGTTGTTTTATGGGATGATTTGGGGGATTTGTTTTGTTGCCTGAGGAGAAAGCCTGCCAGTAAACCCAAAGCCTGGTAAGCTACGGCCGTAATTCCAGGTATGGTGCAGTACATCATCTCCTCCTCCATTTTGCCATTCAGTGGCCCCAGAAGCCTCAGACAGCCAATGAAGCAGTTCTGGCAGGGAGGCTTACTTCCCTAGGCCCCCTCAAAAGGCACTTGGGCTCTTTAGGGGATCCCCTGGGGTGGCGCTGCACCTGTATAGTATAGGGATCTATTTAGACCGACTCCAGTTGGCAGTGCACCTCAGAAAAGGTTAGAGCCTCTGCATTTAGCACTTGAGACAAGTTTTGGGGGTTTATTTCAGAGGTTCATTTTTCCATCTCCCTCTGAGTGTAGCGGAAGTATGTGTGCACCATGGCTTTCCACCTCCACTGCACTCGTTCATTCACGGCTGCAGCACTTATTGGTTTAGGGATGTTTTTCCTTTGTTTATTGTTTAGTTACCGCTCCCCTCTCTGCACTTGAGTCCTACATAGAAAATGTTTCTGTTTTTTTTAAGGGGCCACATTCCAGAGAGAGCTTGACTCTTACCCTCTGTCTGGCTACAGTCCCATGACAGAAGTAGAAGGTGTGATCCAGCTATGGGTCCACAGAACTTTAGGGCTTAGTTAACATCACATTCATCTCAGAAACACAAGGGCAGGAGTTACATTACATGGGAATGCGAAATTCAGGAATTAGTACAACACTGTGACTATAAAGGTGTTTTTTTCTGAATGACGTCATCTTAATGTGTCCATAAATAGAGGAAACAGGAATCAGTAAGACACATAAGTAAACACATTTTCTGACTAAACTACTTCTGAGCAGCAAACACTTCTTTTTGATGCACAACATTTGTGAAGTGTTCTCATTTATATTCTGAAACGTGATGTTATACAAGCTGAAAATGGCCATAAAATCTAGTGCTTCTTTATCTTTGTTTCTTGGAGAAGGGCCTGATATCCAAACAACATCATAAATTGATGGAAGAAAACAGTTGCTTAAGGAATCACAGAGCACATCTGAAACTCAATAAAGCACCACAATCCCTTTGCTGAGATAAAACTGTCAGCTGAAATGATATATTAAAGGAAAAAGCCCCAAGCGGTGTTCATACTTTTAAGATGCTTTGAGACAGGCAAAGTTTCAGCTGGCTGGTGCAACACAAACTTTTTTTTAGAAACTGTTTTTATGTTCATACATATGGCCTAATTTTCCACCGTTACATCCTAAGTAAAAAAAACTTAGGACATCTAGTATGGGCGACTGGGGCTGCTTTGCAGTGTGGGATCACAGCATTTTTCTGGGTCAGGAGATGGTGCTTTACCCAAAAAATTTAACACCACTAATATGGAGCCATTTTCAGGCTGTAATACATCAAACTGCTCCAGTTTTCTGTCAAAACAATAAATTGACTCCCTGAATAGTTTTCAGATGTTTCATCTAGTTTTTAAATATTTCACTACTGCTTCAGAGAACGTGTTAACATTTCTAGATGTGCGATTGGATGGTACTGATTGGGGCATGCCTATGTTATGAGTCTCACAACTAAAGTTTTACTAGTTGTCAAGTTACTTAAAATGTCGTCAACTAGTTGACATTAAATAAATGGTCCCACTTCATATTAAATGTCTCTAACAGCGCTGCAGTTACACAGTAACAATACATGTAACAGTGTAACTTCTAAGGATGTAGCCACTGTTACACATGGATTACAGCAGTACAGCTTATGTAATTACATATGTAATAAGTTTAGTCTTGCCTTATATAATTACACTAAAAAAAAAAAATTCACTCTGGCGATAAAATCAGCACTGCCCTCCCAAGCTAAACACGTTCAATGCTTGTTTCAAGGTTGTTCATGCCACACCCCAAAGAAAGTGCATCCGCTACCACAGAGTCAAGCGCCCCCCCGCCGCCCCCTGTCTCCATGGCTGACATTCACAGAGTGTTCCAATGCATGAACACACATAAGCTGGACCAGTTTCCATTCTTGGTCATGTCCTCAAAACATGCGCACATTAGCTAGCAGTTGTGACATCTTTAACCTCTATCTCTCCCTCTCAATAGTGCCTGCACGTTTCAAACTGGCTCCCAAAGTTTACCATAATGACCACCTTGAATGACTGGAGCCCAGTTGCTCTGACCTCCATCATAATCAAGTACTTAGAGAAGCTGGTCAGAGACTTTATCTGCAAGTCACTACCTACTAACCTGGATCCTCTACAGTTTGCATACAAACAGAACAGGTCCACTGACAATGCAATAGCCCTGACTCTCTCACCTGGAAAAACAGAACACATATGTAAGACTGCTTTTTGTGGACTATAGCTCCTCCTTCAACACCACTGTCCCCTTGACACTAAGCTTTGAGATCTTGGTCTGAGCAGCTCCCTGTGCAGCTGGATCCTAAACTTCCTATCGGGCTGATGCCAGGTGGTCAACATGGGCAACATCACCTCATCCACAGTGCCCATTAACACCGGTGCTCCTCAAGGCTATGTGCTCAGCCCTCTCTTGTTCTCCCTGTACACTTATGACTGCAGAGACACAGCTCCAACATCATTAAATTTGCAGATGACAAAACGATTGTGGGCCTGATCAACAACAACTAGGAGACCTACAGAGAGGAGGTCAGCTTTTTGACACACTAATGCCAGGAAAATAACCTCTCTCTCTATGTCAACAAGAACAAGGAGCTGAACTTACCAGGATGAGGTGGAATAGCTAGCTGATGGTTTGGTGCAGAGAAAATAATCTGCTACTGAACAGGTCCAAAACTAAGGAGCTAATCATAGACTTCAGGAAAAACAAAGCAGACATTCTTATTGGAGGGACCTGTTTGGAAAGGGCCAGGGACTTCCATTTCCTGGAAATCCACACAGAGGAGAAACTGACTTGGGACAGGAATACCACACAGATGGCAAAGAAGGCACAGCAAAGACTCCACTTTTTGAGAATCCTCAGGAAAAATGGCATCAACCAGATATTGTTTGTCTTTTTAATGCTCCACCATGGAGAACATCCTCACATACCACCTCTGTATGTGGTTTGCCAGCTGCATGGTGGCAAACAGGAAAGAGCTCCAGAGGGTCACCAAAATGGCAAAGAAGATCATTGGGTGCCCTCTACCTACACTAGAGAACGTTCATGGCTTACTGTCTCCTAAAGGACTCATTCCAAACTCAGTTTTGGACTTACTTTTCATATACTTTGCCACTACATCAGTAAAATTGCTCTTTTATAAATCCTGTTTATTTTATTTTTATTCCTTGGGCTTTGTAAGTCTGCATGTTGTTTTTATTTATAGTTTTAAATATGCATTGAAAAGGCTTGCACCTTACTTTTTGCTGTACTTGTTACAATGACAATAAAGAATCTGAATCTGATAGTGGACTTCAAGAAGCAAGAGAACACACCCCTATCACCATCAATGGAGCCACAGTCAAGAGAGTCAGCAGCTTCAAGTTCCTGGGTGTTCATATCACAGAGGATCTGACATGGAGTAAACACACCATGCAGGAGGTGAAAAAAGCACAGCAGTGAATCTTCTAGGTTTGGAATAAACCCCCGTAGCCTCAGAAGTTTTTACACAGGGACCGTGGAGAGCTTGCTGGTCCATCACCAGTTGGTTTAGGAACTGCACGCTGCCGTGAGGAAGGCCCTGCATACGGTAGTGTGAACTGCCCAGCTCATCACCGGGGTCCAACTCCCAAACCTCCTGGACTTATACACCAGCCACTGCCTGAGGAAGACCAGGAGGATCCTAAAAGACTCCACCCACCCAAGTCACTGTCTTGTCCTCTCAGCTGCTGAGAGGCAGGAGGTACAGAAGAGTAAAGTCCAGAACCAGCCTGTTCAGAAACATCTTCTTCCCCCAGAACAACAGGCTAATGAACAGCCAGTAGTGCTGTTATCTTAATCATAAAGCTCCCCATAGACAATCCAACCACATTCACACTCCCAACAGACTCACTGAACTTTAAGTCCATCACATCCTCACCTATATCAGAAATGTGCAATACTGGTGATTAGTAATGTGTAAAATAAGCACTGTTTATTGTATATAATTCACAAATTATAATCTTTTGTTGTATTAATACTGCTGGGACTACACACCTAAGATTTTCACTCCCCTTCACACCTGTGTAAAGTGATGTGACAATGAAGTTGATTTGATTTGATTTAATTTTATTATTCTTTTTTTATTTAGTGTGTCTTGATAGCTGTAACAGCAAATTCTCCCAAATGTGTAATAACACAATTGTAATTACTGAAGATTGTTATGCAGTTTATAAGGGAGACTATTACAAAGGGGAAAAATGGTGATGCATGGAATTTTGCAGTTATGAGGAGTGGTGGGCGATGAAGAGGCGGACACATACAGAGAATATAAAAACTGGAGTTTTACTGAAGTAAATCTTGGTCAAGAACATGTAAAGGTCATACTTGGAAAAAATACACCAAAAAATAGTACCCCAAGGGAAGAGCTAGATCAAGGTCAAAGAGAGTAAAAACAGATCATTCAAAGAAGAGAGATCCAAACAACAATATCTGAGGCAAAAACAAGGTCAAGGTCCAGATGCAAAACAGGTCATACACGGGTAAACTGAGATCATGAATAAACACTTGGTAAGGCACTAGATAACTGAGTGGCAATACTTTGTGTTGGTGAATAATTTGAAGAGAGCTTTTAAAGAGTCTTTAGATTAGGATCAGGTGTGATCACTCAGTACGCAGGACTTTGCCGTCTCCTGTGATTGGCTGACTGAGATGGCTGCCGCTCCAGGGATTGCTGGAAAGTGGAGTTTGGAGAGAGGAGGCTCAAGGCATGACAGCAGTCTTGACAAGTTGACACCAATATGGAACCAAAATATTTTCATAACTTCAGATGATCTAATAACACTATCCACAATATCAATATCCACAGTAAAATTGGAGACACCAAATTTTTGGGGTCTACTTAAGGAACCTCAGATGTTAAGCAATTATGCAAGTATGGTTTTAAATATGTTATACAAGCACTCAGTGACTTGGATGAAAGTCTGTCTTTATACCAGTGGAACCTAAGATCACTCTTGCTGGAAATCACTGCATACAGATACATGCTGTTACATACTGCATACTGTTACAGCTGTGCTATTACATGTTTAATTACGTGTGGAAGAAATTCATGTTACAGTTATCAAGACAAACTGGTGTAATTACTAGGGATGCACAGATACAATTTTTTGGCCAAAACTGAACATAATGAAACATTTGGCCAATATATAAAACACATGTTAGAAAAATGACACAAGACAAAAATATACTGCATGGATATGTATGAAGATGTTACATTATTACTTATATTTAATAAAAACATGAAATAAATAATAAATAAATAATATAATAAATAACAATAATATATAAATAATAATAATATATAAATAATGAAAATGTCTAAAATGAATGATGTAAGTCACATGGATGTTTTGTGTGTTTGATGTGAGTGTCATTGGCTACTGACACCAAAACACTTCATATTTCTTCTGGTAATTGTAAAACGGTCCCTAATACTGCAGCCACCAGGGCACAAACACAAAGCTAAGCGGCTGTATTCTGGCTTCATTATAACAAATGTAGTTCCATTTAACCACCAAATTGTAACTGTGCTGCTGAATCTATGATTTGTTAACTGGTGAGTAAAAGCACAATTCTGAATGTCCAAAAAGGTAGAATTGTCATTAAAATATCTTTGTTCTCTGTAAATTATTCAGTCTTTTCACTTTTTCAGCCAAACACTGGAGATGTGTTTTTTGCCATTTTCGGCTGAATTATTTCAGTTACCAAATATTTGGTGCATCTCTAATTATTACATAAGACAAAACTAAATTTAATACACATAATTACATAAGTTGTGTAACAGTGGCTACACCATTAGCAGACTTTTATTGTTACTGTGTAACTACACAATTAATAGAGACACTAAAGTGGGACCAATGAATTACATTTTACAAGTGTCAGTGAAATGTATTTTGTTATTCAGCCTTCAGCCAAACCTTACATTTTGTTTGGTTTTGGTTTCAGAGAAAAAAGTTAATTTCGGTGCATCCCTACATTTTAAACCTGATTATTGACATGTATTACTGGCCAAGTATCAAGTGTGTTTGAATAGGAAAACTAGCAAAGCCCTCCAGGCCTGGAGTTGTGCACCCCTGGTATACACTGTATTTTGATTTGGATTGACAGGCGCAAGTTGAAACAAGAAAACTTTGCCCTCATCATTACCACCATCTTCACCAGCCTAGACTGTTGACACATGGCAGGATGGGCCCATGAATTCATGCTGTTGGTGTCAGATTCTGACCATTTGTGTGTCTCAACAAAATAAAATGAGATTAATCAGACCAAACTATGTTTTTTTCTATTCAGCTCTGCTGTTTCGTGAGCCTGTACCTGCTGCAGGTTCAACTTGTTTTGTTCTTGGCTGATAGAAGCGGAACCTGACATGGTCTTTTGCTGTAGGCCATCCACCTCAAGTTTCAATGTGTTGTGCATTCTGAGATACGTTCTCCTCTGCATAATCGTACAGGGTTACATATATAAAATGCATCCTACTCACTCCAGGCTAAGCCAATCATCCAGTGTTGTTATTTCTACCGTGTAGATGTGTTGCCGTAGGGTAAGTTGTTTTTTTCTGCTGATAATGAGCCATTTTCCTACACACAGGTCAGAGCAGAAGATTCAGTGTTCAGGATTTCTCTGAAGGATTTCTCAATATAACAGCTTACATAACTGTGAACAGAACAGAAAATGATGCTGCAAATTGGAGAGATTTTCCTGTTTCTGATGACAGCTGATACAGTGAAGGATATACTAAGAATTGTTCATGAATGATAAACACTTTTTTGTTCAAAAAGTGAACAAAATGAACATGTTACTGTGCAATTTTTGTATTTGTAGTTTATGTTCTGATTTTACCATAAAGTGTCATTTCATAGTATGTTAACGTGTTTATATATATACAGGGGTTAAAGTGGGCCGGAACGATCCGGTACTTCCTAATTGGAAAAAGGGTTTGTAGACTAATGTTATTTTCTTCATAACTTCGTTCTTTAAAGATGGATGAGTTGAGACAGACAGAGTTGAGTAGGTAGAAATTTCTTGCTTCAATACTTCTTTTATTGTAATCAGATGTTTGGGAAAAAGG
>BRDA01006725.1:0-21686 GCA_036984385.1 Crenuchus spilurus
TCTCTTTCAGGGAAGACCCTGCATTTTTCAACAAGATAATGCCAGACCACATTCTGCAGCAATCACAACATCATGGCTACATAGGAGAAGGATCTCCTCTGTCCCCAGATGTCTGTTGAGTGTTGTAAGAAGAAGGGGGGATGCCACACAGTGGTAAAAATGGCCTTATCCCAACTTTTTTGGGATTTGTTGACGCCATGAAATTTTGAAACAACATATTTTTCCCTTAAAATGATACATTCTCTCAGTATATTTTTTAATCTTGTGATTTGTGTTCTATTCTGAATAAAATATTAGATTTTGGCATCTCCACATCATTGTATTCAGTTTATATTCACAATTTGATTAGTGTCCCAACTTTTTTGGAATCCGGTTTGTAGGCCATATGTCCATGTATTGAAGTGATGTGTGCAATTTGTGCAGTTGTGGGAGAGGTGGACCTGTAATTGACCATCAAGATGTATGACTGTTTGTTGATGGATCAGTTTGTTGAGATTGGGGAGGGGGTTTTATAGCTTTCACAGCCTGAGGGTAGAAGCTGTATCTCAGTCTGTTGGTTTTTGTTTTTAATTGTCTGAACCTCTTCTTAGAGGTGAAGAGCGGAGAACAAAGAGTGTCCGGGGTGAGTAGAGTCCATTGAAATGCAGGTAGCTTTTTTCTGAAGTCGGCTGTTGTAGATGTCACTGAGGAGGGTAAGTGAGGTGCCCATGATTTTTTCTGCTTCTCTCACAACTCGCTTCATGTCTTTCTTGTCCTGTGCTGTGCAGCTGGCAAACCAAAGTGTGCAGCAGTATGTCAGTAGGCTTTTGATGGTGGCCCTGTAAAAGTTAACCAGCAGTTGTAAAGGGAGGTGGGATTGTTGAAGCTTCCTGAGGAAGTACAGTCTTTGTTGCGCTTTCTTCACTAGGTGCCATGTGTTGGAAGTCCAGGTGAGATCAGCAGAGATGTGCACACCAAGAAACTTGAAGCTCTCAACCTCCATTCCATTGATGAAGAGAGGCATTGTCACTGTGCATGTGGATCTTCTAAAATCTCTAACCATCTCCTTGGTTTTGATCGGATTCAGGTCCAGATTATTATTGTTGCACCAAGCTGTCAGATGCTGGACCTCCTCTCTGTAGGCTGACTCATTGTTGTCCAGGATCAGTCCTACAATAGTGGTGTCGTCAGCAAACTTCATGATGGAGTTGGAGGAGTGAATGGGGGAGCAGTCATAGGTGAAGACTGAGTAGAGGAGGGGGCTGAGAACACATCCTTGCGGTGTGCCTGTATTCAGGATGATGGTTGAGGATGTTCGTATTTCCATCCTGACAGATTGGGGTCTGTTGCTCAGAAAGTCTAATATCCATGAGCATAGTGAACTACTCAAGCCCACACTTCTTAGTTTTTTGACAAGTTTGTGTGGGATGATCATATTAAAGGCTGAACTGAAGTCCACAAACAGTAACCTTACATATGAATGTTTATGTTCCAAATGAGTGAGGGCTGTGTGGAGAGCTTTGATCACAGCATCCTCTGTTGACCTGTTGGACCTGTAAGCAAACTGATTTTGATCAATGTTAGCTGGGATAGCAGATCTGATGTGAGGGATGATAAGTCGCTCAACACATTTGGAGATGATGCAAGTTAGAGCAATTGGGCGGAACTCATTTGAGCAGCTCACTACATTTTTCTTTGCTACTGGGACAATAGTGGCCAAATTGAGGCAAGTGGGAACTATAGATTGTTGCAGTGAAAATTGTTATAAAAACTCCTGCTAGCTGGTCCGCGCAGACCTTAAGAATGTGTTCGGCCACACCATCTGGTCCAGTATCTTTTCTGATGTTTATCTTTCCTAGAGCATATACCTGGTTGGGGTGTATCTGGATAGTGGTGTCCTTGTCTGTCCTCCTAGACTGCGTGGAGGCTTCCAAGTTGCTATTGTTTTTGAGGTCAAAGCAGGCAAAGAACTGGTTGTGTGTCTGGATGGGTCCTGTCAGTGGTAGTTGTGGGCAAGTCTCTGTATCCTGAGAGTGATTTTATTCCTTGCCACATACTTCTGGAATTGTTTTGGTTGAAGTGCGCAGTTGGTGTTTGCGCTTGGCCTTTATGATGCCCCTTCTCAGGTCAGTCCTCGCTTTCTTATAGGCCAGTTGGTCCCCCTGTCTAAAAGAAGAGTTCTTGGCTTTGAGCAACAACCTCAGTTCTCTGTTGAACCATGGTTTCTGGTTAGGAAATACTTTGAATGTAGTCGTCTTTGTCACACTCTCTGCGTAGAAGTTAATATAGTCTAGCACAGGTGATGTGTGTTCGTTCAAATCTCTTTCCCCCCCCCCCCAGTTTTTGTACACTTTGACAACAGGTGCAATCCCAGTCATTCACAAACACAGTCAGCCCAACTATTTTCCTCTTACCAGTTTATTTATGCAAGGTATGACTCTGTGACTTCACAAAACACATTATGCTGTATTTGTAGCATCTTTCTTTGTGTTAGAACAGACATTTGGCCCGATATATGTGCATGTATTCCCCATACAGCTATGATATAAACAAAGATGACAGCTTCCTAAGCATGACCAGCTGAGGGTCCGCAGCACAGTAATAGTCTGAAAACTTTGTAGAAGTGTGTATTGAAAGTAATTTGGAAAGATATTTTGACAATGTTGTATTGAATATTTATATCCGCAGCATAAAAACTTTTACTACCCTAAGAAGTACCAGAAGAGCATTGGGATGTGGGATTTGCTCAACAGACAAGTTCAATCCATGGTTTCCTGTAACTCATGTCATTTTAACGGGCTTAAAGGATATGCTGTTAACATGTTTCAAGTTTTTAAAAGGGTCTTGTTGAGTCTATGCTTTGGTGGGGCAGAGCTGTTTAGCAATCTCCAATCATTAGATCTTGGGGGGAGTTCCCAGTATTCAAGAGTTGGTACCTACCAAACGTCTAAGGAAGGATAACTAGCAAACCTGCAACATGCTCAAGGATGCCCAAGTTAGAGTGCATATTACTGATCTCTATTCACTGCAAAAATTGCCTACAGTGGGTACATGAGCAGCAGAAGTGGAACATTGTGGCCTGCTGACCATGGATGACTGTTGTCATCACAGTTCACCCTACAAATCATAGGGCCGCAAACCCTTAGATACTAGTAACACTGGAGGGACCTTTATAGTATAACCCTCAGGTCTAATTTTCATTGTGGCTGTTCAAGACTTGCTCATTCCAGAACATGAACTTTATTCTTCTTTAACCATTCTGTGGTAGAATGACTTGAGTGCTTATGGTCGTTTTTTGCTGCATTACCCACATTTGTGAGATTCAGCTCACAGGTAGTGACACTGATACAACTCACAATTCCTGACACTTCCCTTTAGAAATTGTTGTTATAATTCATTGCTCCATCAATAATGGCAAGTCATCCTGACTAGGGCTGCGAATCTTTGGGAATTGAGCGAATCGATTCTTGGGGTCACGAAACAATTTTTTCCCTATTCTTTCAAATACAAACGAAATACGTTACTTTACCATTGCAATCTCTGCAAATCGCATGAGTCATGTCAAGTCCTTTTTTACCCGGGCCGTGTTGACAGTAAAATCCAAATTGTTTCCAAATGGTTGCTTTCAAAGACCGCGGCTTGGCTTGCATGCCTGTACATAGCTGACGCTGCTTCCTTGTTTTGCCTAGCACTATGGTGGCTGAGAAGGCACATCCACACCTGCAAAAAGAATTGATTTTTTGAAAACGAGAATCGATTCTGAATCATTCAATGTTAGAAATGCGATTCGAGCTCAAAGCAATTTTTTTTCCTGAACCCCTAATCCTGACCAATATACTGCAAAATGGGCCCGAACCATGATATTACTGTTTCATAGATGGAGGTTTTTATGCTTTAGGTTTTTATTTTTTATATACGTTTTTCCTTTCTTCAAATGTAACACTTCTCACTTAAACCAGAAAGATCTATGTTGGCTATCGATCTGTCCATAAAACATTGTTCTAATAGCCTTCTGGCTTGTCCACACAATTTTAGCAAACTGTACATGAGCAGCAATGTTTTTTGGAGAACAGTGGATTTCTTCTTGCAACCCTGTCATGCACACCATTGTTGTTCAGTATTCTCCTGATGGTGGACTCATGAACATTATGCTGATGAGCATCAACAACTCCTCCTTCTGAAGTCCTCAGAAATTTTCTTTCTTTAATGCCATGGTGCAATTCCACGAATGTGTTGTGAAGATCAGACTTTGTTAGATCATTGTCCTTTAAATAAAACAGGGCACCCAATTACACATGATTGTTATCCACTGATTGACATCCCCTGACTTCACCTTCAAATTATCTGCCCGTCCTTGAGGTTCATATAGTTTTTCTAATCACATATATAATATTGGATAATTTTCTTCAATAAACAAATGACCAGGTGTAATATTTTGGTTGTTTTCAGGTCCAGTTTATGCAGAAATATATAAAATTCTACATAGACTTTCAAGCACACTGTATATATTGACTCATTGCATACAAAAGGAGGTTGCACATTATGGTGGACTGGGTAATTGTCAAAGTAACTGTTGACAAATGTGTCATTCAAGTATGTCCTCGGACCTGCTTTGAAAATGGGGTCTGTAAGAACTGTGCTGTTTGTCTGAACTAAAATTCCGTTTGTGGTTGTACCTCAGCTAAAAGTCTAAAAAGACACAATTTTGCTGTGAAGACAGAACACTAAATATTTCCCACAAGTTCTTACATGTCTTCCTTTTTTCCCTTTTACTTATAGATACGGACATCTTAAGTGAAGACTGCACACTGCAGAAAGAAGAACCTGCCTTGAATGATTTGAGTCCAGTTTATTGTGCACAAATCCCTACTTCATCTTCGTTTTGAAGAATAAAGACACTTACCTGACATGCTTTCTTCTCAATTTCAGTTAAGTCAATTGAGTTGACAATGGGCGAATGGGAATATCAACATGGAAAACATTATTTTACAGAAAGCTTAATGGAAAAGTTAGATTTTAAAAGTGTAATGTAAATGTAATTCATCAAAGGTGTATCATTCAGAAGCAGATTATTTCCTTTCCATATATAGCATTTATTACTTTTCCTCATTCAATTTTATTTAACAATCACTTAGCTTTTTTTTCTTTTCAACTTTGTATCACATTATAAACAAGACTAGTTAAACATGGCGTACCCTTTAATGGATGTTTCATATTCCCAAACCTCAAATGGTGATGATTTCATCTGCACAGAGTGCGGCGAAGGATTTGGTCAGTACTCAAAACTAATCAATCACATGGCTCTTCATGGACCTGTTGACCCCATTTCTTCTAATAACCAAAGCGGGAAGAATGGTGGTGATACACCCATTGAATTTGCCCTTCATGAAAATGGAACACTGACAGTGGTTGATAGATCTGCAGTAACCAATTTTTCATTCTTATTTGGAAAACCCACATCAAAGCCCTTGAGCCGGGCACCTTATCAAGATTCCTTGCCTTCAGACAAAATGGGAGAAAAAGAACATACTCAGTGTAAATGTGAAAGATGTGGTCATGTTTTCAGGAGCCAGGCAAGTTTGCAGCAACATCAACGATACCGTCCCCTAGAGCAAGGATTCAAATGTACATTATGCTGCAAGGTATTTTATGACAGAGAGAGTCTTCGAAGCCACCTTCAGAACCATGATCATGAACGTTTTTACAGCTGTAGGCACTGCGGAAAGCGATTCTTAAAACAAGAGACTTTGTTTTTGCACCAAAAAGAATGGCATAGGTCTCTTGTATCAAAGAGTTCAAGTAAATTTGATGATGATCGAGAAAATGGTATGGATAAGTCCTATCCTTGCAAGATTTGTGGATTACGTTTTTTTTGGTTGTCAGACTTGCAGAGTCATCTAATTAATCATTCTCATGTCACCAAAATGACTATTAACACCAAACAAAAAGAGAACATACAGGAAGAGGAAGAGAGTGGCCAAATGGAAAAAAAAGTTTTGCATTCTAAAGATGATTCTGATGATTGTTCATACCGTTGTGGCTTGTGCGGGGGTCATTTCGGTTCCTTGTCAGATTTGAAAGAGCATCATGTTTCAGAGCATCCAGATGAGAATGGTGACTCCTCAGAAGCAGCATCTCAGAATAAACGTCAGCCTCTTAATTATTATGGTATAATGCGTCAAATGGTTTCAAAACACCAGATGCAACGCATGGATCCATTAAGGTCAAGAATGAGAGGTAGACCGAGAGGAGCTAATAGAAGTCACAACTCTAAAGTTTTCCCTTGCAAACAATGCCATCGCGTATTCGTACACTCCAGCAGTCTATCTCGCCACATGCGTTACCATAAAGGCACTCTCCATACATGTACTTATTGTGGGAGACACTTTCCACAAAGATGTGATGTAACAAGGCATGTTGCCATGTATCATAGTTCAGATGTTAAAGTCAAGGTTGAAGGTGGAGGGGAAAGGCCGGATTGTGGTGATGAAAAGAGGAAAAACGAGTCATCAAAAAGGCAAACGGGTAATGATTCGGACGATGATTCGGATGATGATGATGATGATGATGATGATGATGAGAGTCAGGAAAATGATAACCAGCAATCACCAAAGCCCCTGTATAATGAGCAGTCAGCAGAAACTCAAGATATTCCCCTTCTCAAGCCACGGATGACTTACAAATGCAAAGAGTGTGGGAGAGTCTTTGGCCTGCTTAGTGTATATCAGCGACATGTACGCTACCACAGAAGAGACCCTAGTCGAGTATTGCTAAGCTGCCCTCGTTGTCCATGCCGCTTCACTTTTCGCTCGGCTTTAGAGCGCCACCTAGAGAACCATGATAAAGACATATCTGAGAAGAGTGTTAGGGAAGGACCTCCAAGTACAGAGGCCAATGCCAATTATTTACAAAATGATGAAATGAATGTTGCAAGGAGTGGTGCGGAAGCTGAATCAAAAGAGAGTGCACCAAGAGATGTGTTGTACGAGTGCACTGAATGTACCCAGACATTCTCTGACTTGCAGACATTCCTCCAGCATCAAAGTGCTCACGGATGAAATTGCTGTGATCAAGCATCTGCCCATCAGTAGCACAATGTAATTATCAATAAATGAATTCCAGATGTTGTAGGAGAAAATCAAATTTCTTGGTTATTTTTTTTTTATAAAGTTGGTGCATCTTTTTATATGTTCCTCTGCAATCATATAAATTTTTTGTGCAACACTGTAGATATCTTATGGAGTCTAAGAAAATAAACAATGTGTTTTTACTCATTATTTTCAATTATACGATTTGTAGATTTTTTTCCTGTTTGCTCATCAACTCTGAAACGGGCATATTGTGCCATATAGAACGTTGGCTTTTTAGTCATTCCAATGTGTTTCAATCAAAAAGCTGAGGGCAAAGTAAAGCCTTTTTACCTGTGCTTGTAACTTATGATTTGGGTTTATCTTGCCGAGTACTTGAGAGGGTAATCGATTTAAACACAGCATTGAATGACTGATTTTATATTTTCAATTTGGGAGCATTCTACTGTTAGTATGTACTGTTAGTATGTAATGTTTGAAGGCACAGGTAAATGCTCAATGTTTAACTGCCTATCAATAAAATAAATTTTCTATGTAATTGGGTCATTTGTGAATGTCTAATATAAATACTCTGACTTGTCTTATATACTTATAAGTGTATCCTTACCAGTGTCACAAGTGAGTCTAATTTTAGGCTCCATACTTCCCAACATCGGTGGACAACAGTCAATTATCAGGCTGCTGTCTAAGCAAGTATTTCCAACTTAACGCTGATGCTTGATCCCACTGTTCTGATCTCTGAAGTGCTGAAAAGTTTGCTATACATGATAAAGCGGAGTCTTTCTCAGGATTTTCTAACGCAATATGCCAGCTGCACTAAAAAAATCAGCAGATTTATTTCCCCTGCATAGCAAGCCTGCACTCAACACAACTGATCATGTATTGCTAAGATGTGGTGCAATTGCAAGATGATGTGCCATTATTTGGAGGAATGTGCATATATAGACTAGTGTACCCTGGTACCTTAATGGTGAAACATGCCACTTAACATTTGCACTTTGTTACTTTTGTCTTACAAACAAAGGGTTTTTTTTAACAATTGAAGTCGGTTGAGAGATAACAACCTCGATTTTCCTTTAAAATCATTCTGTACAGTTTGTTTAACTGGAGTAGGAAAGTTTGAGAGATTAGACTATAGGTACCATTGCACTTCCTAATTATTTTTTTTTTGGGCTATGAAAGATATGTTTACCTCACCTTGTGTGCAGTGTTCATGTTTTTTACGAATGCTGTCATCCAGTACTTTTGTATATACAAAACCACATGCTAAGCTTGAGAATGAAGAGTGTAGTTCAAGTGATTGTCTCATTGAAACAATCAATAGAATACATTTTTAACTTCTAAAAGTTCTAAGCTTTGTTCTTCTAAGCTTTGTAAATTCTGGGCATTGTCAACATTTTCCAAGTTTCATCATACTATGTTTTTGTATTTTTAAATGGAGCCTGAAATGCAAACATTTCATGTGTAATGTGTATTTCATCAATGGCAAAATGTTTTGGCAAAAAGAACAATGAACAATTACAGAAAACAGTTTCAGTTAAAAGATATCCATGACTTGACTAAAACAAATATACCAGGGGCATCCAATTGTATTCACAAAGAGCAAGTGTGTCTGTAGGTTTCCATTCCAAACCAACAGTAAACACGATTATTAATTTGCCCTCTGTCATCAGACCGTTGATCTTGTGTTCTTGCTTAGTTGTAACAATTAACAAACATGTACAGTTTCTTTAGTTTCCACATAACTAAAAGCAATGTTAATCAATCTACTCTGTACAAGCAAAGTGCTATGGACAATGATACATGACAAGGCCTGTACCCACTATAGCAACTTGTATTACTACTATTTTGTCCAAATGTTAAAATTTTCATTCTCTAAGCGTGAATGGTCCATGGTTCCTGAGTACTATAACAGATCACTAGGGATTTATCCCAAATGGCATCTGGGGCTAGGAGTATCAAGTGCCTATTAAACAAGTAACTATGAGTGCACTTCTGCTGTGATGTTCATCGGTGTAGCATTTAAGGTTACACACGGTACAACTTGATTCTTGTGTCCTTTTGGTCCATTGCTGCATGTCCCACATTCTTTGGAGATTCAATTCAAAGATGCGGCCCTCACTTTTTCCTTTAAAATTCCCTGATATAATTCAGAATTCATTGTTCCATCATTGATGACAAACTGTCCTGATCCAAATGAAGTAAAATGGGCTCAAGCCATGATACTACCACCACCATGTTTCACAGGTGGGATTTTTCTTTTTTTGGGGAAGTTTTTTTTCCCCCAGACATGTTTCTCAGTTAAACCTAAAACTTCTAGTTTGGACTTTATCATCCACTAAATTATTTTCCAGTTATGTCCTGGCTTCTCCATGGGGGCAGTTATGGCCTAAAGTTTAGAGGAGCTTGATCCTAGAAGGGGACAGCTGAAGGGCCCTTGACCAAGGCACCTAACCTGCAGCTGCTCCCCAGGTGACATGGTTGTTTGGGCCGCCTACTGCCGCTAGTGAGTGTGTGGGTGTGTTCACTGCACCCATGGGAGATAAAAACTGAAGTCAGTGTCTTATGTCACATTGGGGTGCATGATTTGATTGTTCCTTTTTTAACAAACTGCAGATGGGCAGGAATTATCTTTTTTGGGAGCAGTCGCTTTTCCCTGTAAACCAGTGCTCAGTGTTACTGTGGACTCATGAACTTTTAGCATCAGTCAATATGACAGAAGCCTTTAGTTGCTTAATTTTCCTGGATTCCTTCCTTACCTTGCACGCTATTACATGGCTTGCTCTTTGAGTGGTCTTGGTTGGTTGACCATGCCTGGGGAAGGTAACAATGGTTGTGAATTTCCTCTGTAAGTACATAATCTGTCTGACTGGATTGGTCAAGTCCAAACTCTAATGACATGGTTCTGTAACCTCCTTCTTTTTGAAGCATGGATTCTACAAGACCTCTGAAGTTGACTAGTGGTGTCTGGCAGCAGATTCCTGAAGTCCTATGGATTGTGAAGTAAAGCCACCACAGATTGGCCTTGTTCCAGCACATTACACTGGCACACAACTGGATTGAGATCTGGGGAATTGGGAGGCCACTGTCAATAGGTTTTCAATGCTGTTTACTTGGGACAGAATGCAAGTCTTGCTGTTTCAGAGGTGCTCTGATAACATTGCCTGGTCATAAAAATTTATCCCTTGTTGGATTTGCTCCAGTTAGAGTTGGGGTTTATATGCCTGCCCATTTAACCTGCGTCATTTGTCAGTGACCATAATATTTTGGCATATTGAAGCATAAAGTATTTCAATGACAAGGGGGTAGCATTTTACCTCCTTTACACACCTGATTCAGATCTCCAGGTAATTTGCAAAGCTAGACAAGAGGGAATGTTAATGTGCGTTGGACTGTGGTTGTCTAGAACCCGAGTTTGATGCCCATGCCCTCTAGCCAAGGGCATAAATACAGACTGCAAGGCCATAAGTAACCCAACATAGACAGGATACACATTGCTCATGTATTGGCAACAAGAATGTGTCTTTCCAATCCTTTACTCAAATAAATGGGACATCAGCCTGGCTACTTAATGTACAGGTGTCAATTTGTCTTTGACAAGTTTAGCTAGGTTGTTGACTTCAGTGATATGGCAGTAATCATATCTTGAGGATGCGTGGGATTTAAGTAGATGTGCTTTAAGTGCTTTCAGTGAGTTTGTTCTGAAAGGTATTCTAACTAAACAGTTGGAAGGTAGGTAATAAGATGGTAAAGCAAGTATTGCTTTGAACCACTTCTAACACTTAAAAAAGATCTTGACCTCATAGTGCTATTTCAGATTTGACTCCTGTTCCCGTCATTTTTTGGAACCATACCAAAGGTACTTTAAATGTTGTTTATTTGTTTCTTTATTTTTTATATTTTATTAAAAAGTTTATAATCCCTTATTAGTCCAACAGTGGGGAAAATTTACCTCTGCATTTTACCCAGCCATGCAGTGAAACACACACACACTAGCAGGGTGCGTTGCCAGCAGGATGGGCATTCCTATCTGCGGCACCCAGTGTGCAGTTGGGGGTTAGGTGCCTTGCTCAAGGACACTACAAACATCTGCCTAGAGATCAAACCAGCAACCTTTCGGTCACAAGACCAGATCCATACCACCAGGTCAGTTGGACAAAAGTTTCCCAACCCAACCCTGGAGGTCCACCTTCACAAGTTGTTGTTTTTGTTGTACTGTAAAACAGGCCCTGTTCACATCTTGCATTAATGTATACATCTCAGGTCATCTGATCAGCACATCCCCTGCTGGTTTTGTTTCGATACTAAAATGGCTAGCCAGCTGTTTTGGGCTGTTTTAGACTTTTTAATTGTGTGGTTTGAGTCAGTCTTATCAATGAACAGGAGTGGAGGCGCTACAAGAGACTATGAAAAAGAGTTGCAGTCGTCTCTGCTCTTCAACAGTCTCGCGGTTATTACGTTTTCCCACTGGGGCAGTGACGTGATTGATGCAGAGGCTGCTTACTGCTGTCAGAGACACATCAAGATGCGTTAAAGATATAATATGGTCACATGCATTTCTGATCACCGCTGAATGTGGTTTTGAGTGGTCAGAATACAAAGTGTCCTCAAAGAGTATTGTACTATTCACGGTGGTACTTTGGACTGGCCACTTATTAGATTGCACCTCATGCATGTTAATGCAAGGTGTGAATAGGCCTAAGGTAGTGACTTTAATAGAATTTAACTGAAATTATGAATCTATCTTGAAAACAAATGTAGGGCTATGCTGTGTAAGCAGACACCATGACCATGGAATGGCTATACTTTTATGGTTTCATTCACTGAGCAGCAACCAGTGGAATGACCGGGACTATTAGAATGTACAGCCAACCTTTAAATCTTATTACTATGAATTAGGTCAGCAAGCCTAGTGTGAAATCAGAACCATGGTAATTGGATCTAGTTCCTGATTGGATAATACTAGCATAAACACTATTTTTAACTGCTGAAACAGACATTCTGAAATTTGTGCCACATAACTATTTGGATGGTAGTGTCTGAGGAAGTATTAGAAGCAGGATAAAAATGTAAAGTCTGTTGGAATATGGCCCACTTAAAAAGCTGCAGCAAAATATGAACAGCACCCTGGAACAAGTTCCCAAGTCTTGCTGAAAGGCACTAACGAAAAGCAGGCTGCCAACGTCGACCACGGTGGCCAAATCCTGCAACAAGCCAGCAGCCATCTTACAGAACCTTAGCTACAGTGGCCAAATCCTGCAACAAGCCAGCAGCCATCTTACAGAACCTTAGCTAAGAAACATGCGCAAAGGCACCACAGACTGCGCATAATGGACGTCCAAGTGGAAACCCCGTAGAACCGAAGGCGGACCTTTGGCGGTCTTACTTTCCTGTGATTGGTTCCTGTGGTGGTGTCACGAAATCTCCCGGGCTTCTGCACATTGTTTCGAGAATGTGCTGTGTAGAAGGAACCAACGGCGGATTATCAGTGATTTTGCTAGTGTAATGTTATATTTTTAGTTGTTATGTACGGTGAGAGCGTCAGCACCTTCTCAACACCCGTGTTTGAGCTGTACGTTGCTCGGGCGCGCTGAGGGAGAGCAAAGACAAAACGCTGCACCCAGAACGACGGTAAGTAGTCACAGCACCTTGTGATAAGGAATGTGCTTTTGCGGAAAACGGGCTTTCCTCTGCTGCGTGCTCAACAAGGCACGGCCAACGGCGTGCACAAGTACGACTTACCTTATTTACATCTGGAATGCCGTTTAACGTTAGTTTCGGTTTTAATGAACTGGGTTTAGGAGAAGTCACATCGCTTTGTTTAGCGGGATTTTGCTGTATAACGCACACCAATGGCTATCGTAGCTACCTAGCTCTGTCTGGTTAGCTGCCTAGCACTTTGGCTGGCTAGCTAGCTAGTTGCTTGTTAAGTGCTTTATTACTGTTTTATCCCGTGCCCATGGAGGGGTAGTGTTGGTAAGGTTAACATTAGAATCTAATCGTGTTATTCAAAGTGACACACAGTGTAACTCGTCAGCTTCTAAACAATGATTTTAAACGCTTTTATCCAGCTTTTATAAGCTCCATGCTTATGTGGTCTTGTTTTGAACTTCTGTCATTAGCGAGGCTGGCTTCACATTTATCTAGCTTTGCAGGTGCCATAACTTTACATGTTAGCCGTGCTATGTCACTTCTCTTCTGACAGACACGGAACTTATTTGTGCTTGGCATTTGTTTATTCGCACAGTAATTGTATCATAAACACAGTGAATGCTACTGTTTATGCAAACCTGTCATCCGTTATGCTGTTAATATTCTCAATTTGCTGTATAAATGGTCTGTATACATTGATAAACTCATTTCCGTTTTACAGACAACGAAGCTCTATGGCAGCATTGTGGAGATACCTGAGGCCACTTGGATGTTGAGGATGTAGACGTACACTCAATGGTAACGTTGTTTATGCTACTGTCCTTCTCTGAATCGTATATGTTTGTAATAATGAGATTTGGACATTTTCATTCAGATCCCTTGCTCAGAATGAAAGAACCTTGGTTCCATGTCTCAGTTAATGATGTGAAGTGACATTTGCTGTGGTCACATTTGTGTTCTATTAACTAGGTGTTATAACAGGACAGTGATGTTTGGTTTGACTATACAGAGCTGTTTTGTATAGTCATGTGTTGAATCATAGATGCTAATGTGTTTTGTGATCTGGATGTTGTTGTGAAGTTGCAGGCTATATATATATATATATATATATATTACACACACACATGCTTCAGTGTACAGCTGAATGGTTCACAACATAGTGATGTAAGAAATAACCAAAAGAAAAGGGCAAAAATGATTCCACATTCAACATAAGTATACAGAAGAGCACCATGTTATCCTATATAATAGAGCACCTCCAAACTGAGAATATTGTTAAAGTTCATGGTTTTATTAAAAATGTCAGTCAAATCAGCTTTGTCAAATCACCTTTCACATGTGTGAAGGTGAGAGAAAATCTTGGGTGTGTAGTCACTGCAGTACTTAATACAACAAAAGATTATAGTAGTATGAAATATTATATACATAAACAGTGATGATTTGCACATTACTATCCAACAGTATTGCACTTTTTTGATTTATAGTTTGATATATATGATGTACACATTTTCATATAAACAGGATGGGATGATGTACAGCTGTCAGTCTGTTTTTGCAGGTGTGGATGTGCTGGACTTACAGTTCAGTGGGAGTGAGAAGGTGGTTTGGATTGTCTGTAGGGAACATGATGATTAAGATCCAGTACTACTTGCTGTTCTGTAGCCTGGGAAAGAAGCAGTCTTGGAACCGGCTTGTTCTGGACTTTATGTTTCTGTACATCCTGCCACTTGACAGCTGAGAGAACATACACCGGCTTGGGTGGGTGGAGACTCTTAGAATCCTCCTGGTCTTCCTCAGGCAGAGCTGCTGTGTCCAGGAGGTTTGGGAGTTGAATCCCGGTAATGTGCTGGACTGTTCACACCACCCTTTGCAAAGCTTTCCAGTCAGTGGGCGTACAGTTCCCAATTGTTATATTCATTATTCATCTGTTCCAGTCATTCTTATAGCCTACTTACTAAATTTTAACATGAAAAATAAATATTTTCTCTGATCTTGTACCAATTAAACATAATTTTAGACATTCACACCAAACTACAATTGTGAAATCGAAGTTATACACATGAGCATTGTTGATCATGTATGTTAGACATATTGTAGCTGTTTCTACTATGCATTTGGATTAGCCATGAATATAGCCATGGTTTCTGATATGGTGTTAAATAATAAAAAAAAAAAAACAAGATTAATGCAACTGATTTATAGTTATTTGCTGGACTAAAGAATTACTTTGTTCCTCAAAACAGTACTAAATATTTTGTACTAGGAAAGACAGGAGTGTAAGCTTGCATTTTTCAATATTGGGTATTGTATCTGTGCTACCTTTGGGGCCTGAGTTGTGGCGGTTAAAAATGTGAGAATTTTATTTGAGCCTCTACTACATGTCTTGCTGGGCGATAAAACGATAACGATTGTTTTCACGATAAGTTTTCTCTCGATGACAATAGTAAGCTGGGACAGTAGAATTCAATAAGCATTAATGTTCGTTTCCATTTCACGTCTAAACAGCTTGACAGTGAGTTCTGATGTGTAATACAGCTGCTTGGTAGCTCCTCCTCACCAGCGCTGGCAAAATGCACTGTTGTGTTTAGACAAGCGCGTGATTCGTTGTGTGCTCGGCTGTTTGTGTGAGAAGAAGAAGGAGGGGGGCTCACTGTGTGTCAGCCAGAGTGCTAGCATTAGCCTGTTAGCATGTTGGCTCTCTAGCCTTTTATTTTGGAGTGGCTGCGGTTGACAGCAGTCATTGTAAATTTCAACAATAACTTGACGACAGTAAGTCTTTCTCGTCCTTCCTTTCGACGTGTCCAGCCGGATGCTACAATATTATGTTTTGGCAATAAACATTTTAATATTTTTAAATAGTAACATTTCATGTATTTAGTTTGATGTTTTTAGAAAGATGTTGTTTAAAACTGACAGTGTTAGAGAATTAAATATCGTGATAATTATCGAGATTGATCAATATAGAAAAATTTATCGCGATAATTTTTTGGCCATATCACCCAGCTCTAACTACATGTTATAAATGCTGTTAATCATGTTAGCCTTTGCATGTACATTCTAAAATCAGTGGTCAGCATGCAAGTCTGACTTAACATGCCTTCAGCCTGTTTAATGGTATTGGGAACTGCTCCTGCAGATCATTATTTGAGATGGTGCTTCAAATAATGTTTTGATCCCAAACTATTCACAGGACCAACAGAAAAGACTCGTGCTGCTTTACCACAAATTACTCCATCACCATGGAGGCAATCAGCTTGTTTTTATTAAGAAGTGGCTTGATATTAAGAATTGTAGCGGTTGTAGCCCTTGAATTTTAAAAAGTTATTGAATCAGTTTTTCTTAACTATTGTGATCAAAGCTGTTGCTTGTGCAACATTTCCTACCATGTATTCCACATTTTCAACTTTCAGTTAATGATTTGATACAGCACTTTGCAAACTGCCAGTCTTGTCAGCAATGACCTTATGTGGCTTCTGGTCCGCTATCAAGTCTGTAGGTCTTATCCATGATTGTAGTTGTGAGTTAGCCTGAGATACTCACAGTATTTATACTGTTTAAATAGTAATTTACTCAAGTTGAAAATGAAATATTCAAATAATTTGACCCTCTGGATTCATAAGCTGTAAGCAGTTCTGATCAACACTTAAAATGGAAAAAGGCTTGAAAAGTCACTTTGTAATTAATAAAACAAGTTTCTTTTTAAAATTAAATTATGAACAAAAATATACTTTCATGATATCCAATTTTGTTAAGATGCACTAGAAACCAGGCAAATGTCATTGAAGTGTTAACAATAAGTAGTTTTTACTGTGCACCACTTTGCTTATGTAGACTACATGCATCCTTTCTGTTCATGCCATTAGACTTTTGTATATAGTTGTAGATATTTGTTGGATGTATAAAACAGGAAGGTGTTGAGCAAAAAGCTAATGTTTACTAACAGTTAAATAAAAGAGGTACAGAAAAAGGAATGGTTAGATATCGGAAGAACCAGCCAAAAGACATTGTTGTAAACGCCTACAGTTTGCAAAGAATAACCTTCAGTATTAAGTTGGTAATATTGGCAAGCTCCTGTTATAACACTCATGCATTGTGCTCATACTTTTAACTTCCAAAAAACTAATGCAAAAAATAGCAGTACTTTTAATTAAGGTTTACGTTTTCCCTTTCAGATTTATTGCCATGTTAATGTAGTATAGTGTGTTAGCTTGCAGCATACTAGCTAGTTTCTAGTTTGATCTCCTGGTGTTCACCAATATGCTTTTCCATATGGTGTTTTTTTTATTATATGTAACCCCGCCAGGGAAAACCAGGCCAGTCCCTGAGCAACTTATTGAGGTATCATGTCAATATCATGTCTATTATTAGCTACAAAACTTAGCCACTCTGTATTATTGCTGTAAATGAAAGATAACAGTCTCAGATATGTATCGGAGTACATATTTTGATCAAAAACAAAACTTAAATTTACAAAAAAGTTGTTTTGAAAAAAACACATTTTTGAAAAAAAAATGACTTTGACCTTGTTTTCCCTGGCGGGGTCACACATTTTGGTTTTAGATGTTTAATACTCCCATCCACCAGAAAGATTTAGGCACTTGAGTAAGTGTGTAAGAAGTAAGTTTGAAAACTGATATGGGGCAAAAGCACTGCTACATATGGCTTAGCGTCTCTCATTTAGATGCTGTGAATCTGACACATCCACTAGTTATTACCTACAGACTTAATTTACTTTTTTGTTGTCAATGGAGCATCTCAATAGCAAACTTCCTGTTTAACTAGCTTAGCTCAACAACAGCATTTGTATGATTTGTTTGTCTTTAACATTTCGTGGTAAGATTGATGATGGAATGGTGCATGAAGCCTAAAAGCAATAACATACTGTGTTTTGACCCTACATACTCACAAAAAATTATAAGTAGGGCATTTAAGTAGAAACATGCAATGGTGTTTTTTTTCCTCATCTCAAGCAATTTATTGAAACAAAAACCAGAACAGTAGTGGGTAAACCCCAACAAAACCTGTCAATGTCTCAATAATGTTATGTGCACTTGAGCATCAATTACAGCTTGACAACAATGTCGCAATGTTAACAAGTTGACTTATTGTCTGCTGGCATCCCACTTTTGTATGGTGGTCTTCAGGTCATTGAGGTTCTGGGGTACAGTTATGAGCGTCTACACAGCGACTCAGCCAATCCCATAGATTTTCTCTGGGATTCAGGTCTGGAGAAAGTGCAGGAAACTCCATTCGAGATAGGTAGATAGATACTTGATTAATCCCTTGCGGGAAAATCAGGTCCCAGCACTGCTGGCAGGGCAGCCACTTGCGCAGCGCCAACCTTAACAGAAAATAAGGAAATCATACATGAGGAATGGGGGAATAAGTGGAAAAAAAAACATTTAAAACATGTGAAGAAAAACTCTTTGCATAGCACATATAAGAACAAGACATAAGCAGATGAAGACGTTTGGTACAGTTCAGGAGAGGCTGGGTGGGCGGGGGCAGCCGGACCAGCACACTGCCTGCCGCAAGTCAGTCTGTGCTCAAAAGTCCTCAGATGGCAGCGAGGGCACAGAGTTGCCATAGAGACAACCTTGAATCACTCCAGAAAGTCCAACTTTGTTTAGGTTAACGAGGGAAGGGGAGTCAGAGTCTCTGTGAAGACATTCCTCCGGGGAGGTTAGCAATCTCCAGACGCCTCTCGAGGTCATCTGGAGATAAGGGGGAGCCGAAAAGCAGATTTAGATATGGTTGTTGAAATTTTCTGCAAATAACCCAAAAATTTACGGTGGTTACTTTAAAGTCAATTCATTAGTCCCTCAAGAATCCAAACCTTTGCAGAGCTGAGACTTTTCCTCCAAGCTGTTATCCAAACCAAAGTTTATACAGTCTGAGAGCCATCAGCTCTGCCCATCGTATAATCCTCAGGCAGCTTCTGGGGGCTCTGACAACTGGCCTGACCTCTTTAATTTCCGATACCGGGGCATTCCTATTCCAATCTGCAGAGTACCCCAGTCCGTGATCCGAATAACGTCCTCTTCTGCACTCTCCAGAGAGAGTACAGCCAGGCATACGACTCCATCGCATATCCAGCTGCAAACGTCCCATCGGGGCAGGTGGGCTCCCTGAACCCAAACTTCTCGGTGTCAATAGTGTTGAGAGACCATTTGATCAATTCCATAATTTCTTTAGTTCGAGGAACACGTTCAGAGAGACTCCAGCAGACCAGACCAGACAAAGAAGCAGAAGCAGGGAGATAAGGTAGGGAGGGAAAGTGTGACTGCCTAATAGAGAGATTGGAGAGGTACTCCAATCTCCAGCAGCCATTACCTAATGATGCAACTTTGAGCTGGGGAATCGTCATCCATGACGATTAAATTAGTACTGTGTTGTTCATGCAGAGGCACAATGACTGGATTAATGATGTTCAAGTAGTATGGGCTTGTCACTGTACCGTTCACACAATGTAGAGCAGTTCATATTCACTCTTGATGGCACAGAGGATGGCAGCCACAGTGATGAGCTCCCTTGTGTGCTCTTTGTAACTTGTATATTTCACATCAAACTCACTTAGTTGGAGTAAAGAACAGTTAATAGCTTCAGAGACTCTCCTGATTTTACTCCGGAAATCATGATAGATATTTCAGAATGTCTGGAAATCTTCACACTGGCTGCGCTGACCCTGCTTGGCCTCACTAGAAGATACTGGAGGAGCCGGCGCAGGGGCAAACGTGCCAGCACTCTCGTGCAACTGAGGCGGTGTTGGTTTTGCATACATTTACCATTATTCCTCTCCAACCTCTGATGTTTCAGCAACAAAACTGAGAAACTACTTCTGCTCAACCAAATCAACAAGGACTTTCCTATATGGAGACATGGGTGACTCCAGGCAGTGGGCTGCACATCCCGGGCTTCCAGCTGCTGAGAGCAGACAGAGACCTGAAGAACAGCAGGGGAGGCAGGATCGCTTTCTACATATAGAGACACCACAGTGTTGTTAACATCATGCTCTTCTCATTTAGAATCTCTCTATTAGGATAAAAGCTGACATACAAATGTGCATGAATAATATGTTTCCCTGCAATTCTTTCAACAAGAGGCTCTACACTCACTTGTAAACTTTGGATTTGCTGACTGTGAGTCTGGTGTGTGGGTGTGAAGACACGCTATGGCTCATTGACATAACAAAAGATGCTTAAGTGGTTCAGGTCAGGGGAGTGGGTTTCACAGACAAAAAATCGTTGGATTCATCGTCAGTGTTAAGTAGGCTAAGTACAGGCTGCAGAAAGGTATTAAAGCTACAAAGAGAAAGTACTCAGCAGCTGAACAGCCACATCAACGCTAAGGACCTATCGTCAGTCTGCTGGCATTGTCAAGGTGTGAGAGACAGTTCACCAACAACCTGAACAAGTAGATTTGAATACAAAACAGAAAATCTGCAGTCTCTCACCCATCAACCACCCTCCTCCTCCCACACGTTTGACCCCCCACCCCTGTTATCTGTTGACCTCCATCAACATGCAGGAGATTTGCAGGCTTTTCAGCAGACAGAAGGTGAGGAAACAGGCACTCGACTGTCTCTCCATCCATCCTAAAACACTGCTGTGACCAGCTAGCAGCAATTTTCACCAGCATCTTCAATACATCACTGAAACTCTGCCATGTTCCAGCATGCTTCAAGACCTTTACAATCATCCCAGTTCCCAAAAAACAGCCATCACTGGACAAAGAATTTTGGCAACAATGACATCTTAACCACATTTACATTAAATTTAAAAAGAAAAATGAACTTCTTGAAGAAATATATTTGTAGTAGTAAAGTTTTTGCCAATTTTTATCCCCTTCCCAATGTAGTTGTAGCCAATTAGCCTATCCCATCTGTTAGGACTCTCCCCATCACCCCGTCACATGTTTCTGACTCTAGGAGGGTGAAGACGAGCACAATCCTCCTCTATTGCGTGTGATGCCAGCCACCACCTCTCTTCGAACTACTGCTGATACACTGTCACTGGGAAGTCAATGCGCTAGGAGGAAAGTGCAGGATTCCCAGCTCCGAATGGACCAATCAGTAGACGCCTGAGCCAGCGGACATTGCAACAAGAAAGTGATTGGGAGAGAGAGCACCATCTACCCACCCAGAGAGAGCTTGCCAATTTTTTATCTCTTGGGCCCTGGCTGTTGATGGCAAACAGCATGACTGGGATTTGAACTCAAGATCCTCTGGTCATAGTATCACCATCTTAGCCTGTCAAGCCCCCTTCCCTAAACAAAGGTGGCAGCAGGTTATCCCAATTTTGGGTTCCCAGTTTCCTAACATTAGTTATAAAAAAAATAATTTGACACTGGGCAGAAGTGAAACCAAAACAAGTGAGGTAATAATCATGAACTCCTTCAGTCAGTGGAATTATCCCACAAACAGCAGTATTATATAGCAGTAATACGATTAAGGAAATTTGTCCATATTCAAATAATGGGATTTTTCAATAGTCAAACACCTTAGCTGTTAGCTCTTTGAGTTGGAACAGTAGTTATAATAGTATAGAGGTACTACCTACAGTGGGGAAAAAACCATTTGGTCACCACTGATTGTGCAAGTTCTCCTACTTAGAAAGACGAGAGAGGTCTGTAATTTTCATCATAGATACACTTCAACTATCAGAGACAAATGAGGAAAAAAAATCCAGGAACACATTGTAGCATTTTTAAAGAATTTATTTGTAAATTATGGTGGAAAATAAGTATTTGGTCAAAAAACAACCAGTGAGAATTCTGAATTTTACAGACCTGTTGGTTCTTCTTTAACACTAGCAACGCGGAGGTTTTTTGAGACACTAAAAGCGCGCATGTTACGAAAACCGTCGTCAGGAGAAAATCCCCCGCTTGGCCCGCCAGCCTGCCTAGGACGATTAGCGTTCTATTGATATGCTAATTACATGACAAACGCTCCAGGCAAAGTGAGGTAAA